>KN501621.1:10064-35625 GCA_000787155.1 Scartelaos histophorus | reverse complement strand
ACACACACACACACACACAAAATTGCAGTAGAAAAAAAGCTATAGGGAAGGGCTTGGTCAAATTTCTTCTGGACTATATCATGGTAAAAAAAAAAGTAAAGTAATTGAGTATTTTGTTTGTAACCTTATGAAATTAAATAATATACTTCGTTCTCATCTTCACAGTGAGTCCCGTTTCCTGTCAGACCTGGAGGACATGGACCACATTCCCAGGACTCGTCAGGGAGAGAAGAGCAGCTCACTCCAGGAAAACAGGGCCTGGACTGCACACACACATCTGAAAACATGACAAGCTGTGAAAAGAACTGTGGAAAAATACTGAAAAATGCTTCACAAATAAAAGGTTGTTTAAGGTTTCAGTTTCAAGTGGACATTTTTAGGAACATTCAGGGTTCACAATATTTTTCACTGACAAAATGTCCAAACTTTTCCATGACTTTTTCATGAACTAAAGTGAATTTTTCATGAATTTCCGTCACCCAATACGTGTAGAATTTATCTTTACTTTTAAAGCAGTAGAGGTAACTTCTCCGTCATGAGTCACATTCATGCTGGAGCGGCTTATGCAAAGGTTCAGAAATCATAACAGCCTAATGAGAACTTATGTGTAGTTGGGTCAGTGACATGGCGTCTGTACAACTGCAGTTTCTTCAGTTTAAAAGGTTCAAATTTCATAATAATTCCCCACATACCTGTAGTACCTCTGACCTCTTGGAACCAAATCATTTTTGCAGAAATCATGATAATTTCTTGTTTTTTTGGCATATTTTCTGAAGTGTTTTAGTCTCACATGAAACTTTCTTGAATAGATATTTCTTCCATAATATACAAACAAATATTGTCCGAGCGTGTCAATTTTTTCAAACCTCATGTTTTCATGTTTTCAAATCTCAATATCATGTTCAAATGACTCAGAACTTAGATTAATGTTTTAGAAAATACAACAATTTTAAGGTTATTTTCCGTCACACCACATAACATTTTTAATATCGTAGCCAAGTCATGTACATAAAAAAACACTAAAAATGCTTAATATAAATGTCAAACATAGATTTATGCACCTGACACTGTAAATATTTGAAAAAGTTCAATAGAAACTAAATTTAAAAATTTGACTCTTATACATTATTTACCCAGTTGCATGTAAGAGATACTAAAATTCCATAACTTTTACAAAACTTTCATTGAATTTACAAAATTCCATGATTTTTCCAGGCCTGGAAAACTACATTTTCAACTCCCATGACTTTTCCAGGATTCCATGACTGTGGGAACCCTGCACATTTCACACACTTCAGGATATATTTGTGAAAGTCTAAACTACAAGATTAAGAAGTTAGTTTAAATATCTTTACACATTCTAGTCAGTCTTTTTTTAAATCCAAATCAAATAGCAGCTGTTCTTAGTGCTAGGCCAGAAATTAACCTCGACTTTTCACCCTCATATCCATCAATCACAATTTTCAGTGTTATTTTATGCTGTCCAACTTTTCTTATTAGAAATGATTAAAAATTGATATGAATTTCCTGGACATAAATAAGACAAACTTTTGATAACTCCAATTTAAAACAAAAAAGTAAAAAATCTGAAGTCTGCAAACTACTGACAGAGGTCTGGCTGTACTTCTCTATTAAAAAGGCCCAAGCTGATTATTGACAATTAAAATGTGACTGAATATTAATCTTAGTTAAAATTTGATTAATTACACAACCCTATACGCTACTAAATGTGCCTCCCTGTACCCCAATTAAATAAAAAAACCCCACAATAAATGAAGTCTTACCTATAGGACATGGCTGTGAGTTGCAGGTTTTGTAGTCGACGGTTTCTCCTATGCAGATTTTTCCTCCATGTTTGGGGGCGGGGTCAGTACACGCCCTCCCTCTACTGGACAGACCCCCCCCACATGACAGAGAGCACAGGGACCAGGCCGACCAGCCGCTCCAGCCCCCCGCAACTGCCATTTACACAGCGAGAAAGCACCGTTCACTGATGCAATGCAGGAGAAAAAGGTGTATTTCCACACACAGGGGTCTGCATCACAACACTGTAATTTATGTGAGCGAGCCTACACTTACTGCAGGTTATTGACATTTTTAGAGTGAATTTTTTCTGCTGATTTGCCTTGGTGAAGTGCGAGGAGGTTTTCTCAATGTTTGCTCCAAGATATAAGACAAATGTTATTGATCCACAAAGGAAAGTGCACTGTAGCTCACACAATAACAAAAAATATAATACGGCAAGAATAAATTCAAAGTAAGTAGCAAAAATAGCAAGAGACTGATGTCAAATAAGGCATAAGAATATCTACAATACAAGTGTATCTAAAAAAAAGTTAGAAATATAGTAAAATATCTAGATGTGGTCAATTTCTGGGGAAAGGTCCGCTCCCTGTAATTCTTGTGCATAGAAAGTTTTGTGAAGAGGTGGTTATGTATGGAAAAGAATTTGTTCCATCAGATTTTTAATTTTAAATACCACTGAATTTGTCACTTTGAATTTTTTAAATCTGAAAAATATGTTTTAATTATTTGTATTCTGAATTTTAGTTGCTGAAATTTTAAGTGTATGTTAAGATTCAAAATAAAATTTCACCTTTTAAATATTTTTTTATTTTTTATATTTACGAGCTCTCAAATTCAACAGTTAAAATTCTGAGTGTAAAATTTGCAGTAGAAAATTTCAAAAAGACAAAAGCAATCGATCCTGAGTGAGTGAGGAGGACAGAGGCTGTTTCCTATTGGCTGTTCTCATCTGTGGGCGGGGTTTGAGGTTTGGATGAGGCAAATTCTGACCAATCAGATCGCTTCACTGCACCATTTCCTGTTTGTTACTAAATTAGATCAGATCACGTTGGATCGATGCTTCTGCCTTTGCATCGTGAATCATTCTTGCATGTTTTTTATATGAATTTTACACTCTGAATTTTGTGTTGAGAACTTGAGGGCTTAATATTTGTGCTGAAAGTGACATTTTTATTCTGAATTTGAAACACTTTAAAAATGTGCGCTTAAAATTTCAGCAATTAAAATTCAGAATAAAAATAATTCAAACATTCATTCAAACATCTTTTTTCAGAGCTACAAAAATACAAAATACAAAAATTCTAAATCTGATTAAACAAATTATTTTCCATAGTTATTGCTTTGCCAGGAAGGTAAGGTTAGGGTCAGGAAAGTATTTATAGATGGAGTCAGCGCCAAATTAGAGATTAATTTCTTTAGATAGGTCTGTCTGGTCACAAAAAATACAATAAAAACAGATCTAATTGGATAAATGCAAGATAATAATGTTTAATGCCACACTACAGCGCTCTGCAGCAGTTTCTAGCTTTTTATTTTGCTAATGCTTATTCCTGATTCATTCATAAAACAAGTTATGACATTATAGTAAAATTTCGTGCATTTTCTGTGTACTCACCTGGACACAGTGGTTGGGTGCAGGTCTGGCGCTCCCTCTCTGGCCCAGGGCACCCTCGGCTCCCCCTCTGAGGCGGGGGGCTGTCACACAGACGCAAACGAGTCCTGTTCCCCTCACCACAGCTGACCGAGCAGGACGACCAGGGAGACCAGTGGCCCCAGCTGCCATCAGAGCGCACTGCAGGGGGTAAGAGAGGTAAGAAGTGGGAGTAGTAGCAGTAATAGCCCTAAGAGAGGCCCCGGCTGCTGTCAAAATGCATTATAAAAAAGAGTTGAGTGAGGAATAATGAAGAAGTAATATTAGCAGCAGGAGAAATTGCTGTTTTATGGCAGGAGCAGTAATATAAGTCATAAAAGTCGTAGTGGCCAAACCTGCTTGCCAAACCTTTATCGTCAGATCTCAGGAATGGTTAATACTCGGATGGAAGACCACTGGGGATATCAAGTGCCACAGCGGGGTTCCAATGGCAAAAAGAAAAAAAAAAGTTGTGTCTTTAGGCAAGACGCTTCACCCACGTTGCCGAATGACCGTAATGTGAGAGTGAGTGTTGATTAGAAATGAAAAAAATTGCCAAAAACAGCCAAAATACACAAAAATAGCACTTATATCGAGTAATTTAAGTAGTTAAGAAAAAAAAGGAAAAGTAGTAGTAGAAGTAGTAGTAGTCAGGGGTAACAGCAGAGGGCGCTATGATAGTTTGACCATTTGTCAAGGATAAATTGCTTAAAGTATAAATGACTGTCAACGTAAACCAGTGTTTCCCAAAGACTGAGCCGCAACCCTCAGGTGAGTCACAAGAGATTTTTTTTGGTTGACATGTTTTGTATAATTTCTAATCTTTTTGTAATTATTTTATTGACTATTTTGTTCCAGGTTTGCTGGTTCAATTGAATGCTAAAAAGAGAACGAAATAGGCTATATTTAACGTTCAGACAGGTGACTTATGGAGACCTTTTACTGCTGCTTCAATTACTGTTTTTCATTGATTAAGTCTTGAGTAATACTAATTGTTCAGAGAAACACGATCACTCAGTCAACAATACAATATCCTAATGTTCAATAATGGTCAAATCCACCTTTATTTTGTGATTTACAAATAATGTTTATTGACTTGGGTTGTGTGACTTTTAAAATGTGGGTCCCCAGAAATAAGGTTTGGGAAACACTGACATAAATGACCCCAATTTTCACTGTCCCGAATTGAGTCCCCATCGTGTCAGGCCTACTTATGGGGCAAAAGTACAAGTACACAGTTTTTTTTGGTCCCAGTCCGTCCCTGGTAGTAGTGCACAAATCTGAGCCTAACCCTAACCCAAGTAAAATCACTATGAACACTACATGGAACTACAAGAGGCAGATTTTGAATGGAAAACCCTCACGTGCCAAAACCGGGACTGTTCACTTAGTTATGCTTTAAATTCTGATCTGTATCGCTCGGTGCGTTTGCCAGTAGAGTTTATGTTCTCAGGGAAATATTACATTTGTTCCATGTTTCGTATCGGGGCATTTAGAGACATGAGAGATCGTATCTTAGGTTTCTGGTCACACTTGAATAACAACATATGGCTGTGCACGAACTTAAATAATAGAACAAAGATGTAGTAGTGCGGTAGTAGTAGTACAAGTGACAGTAGTAGCGAGTGCAGTAGCAGTAGTCAAGCCAAGAAAAGTTTTAAGTCTTACCATACTACATGACACAGGGCATATAAAGAGAAAAACTGTAGTGGTAGTAGCAATAAGTGTAGTGGTGGTAGTTGTAGTAGTAGTGGTAATGGTAGCAGTATTAGTAGTAGCAGTAGTAGTAGTAGTAGTAGTAGTAGTAGGAGGAGGAAGAGGAGGAAGATGAGAGGAGTGGCCACAATCTCCTCCAAAATATGCTAAAAATGAATCAGATAGAAAAAAACTTAAGAGTAAAATGTGAAATATGTATCTGTGGAGATAGAAGTAATAATAATGGATATATCTGTAAAAGTAAGTTTGGCAGAAAATATTAGTAGTAATAGTATTAGCAGTAGCCATGAGTCTGACGATACAGTACATATCATGATCTGCATGTCAGGATTCGATATATCACAACATTAAAACATAGGACGATATATTGCAATTTATCAATAATTATTTCTATTAATACAGTCAACTGCACCTTCAAGAGAACACAATTATGTGAAAAAATGTAAATCATCAGAACAGTATATGTAACTAACAGATTTTTGTGAAAAAATAGTTTAAAAATCGATTTATATGCATTTTGAATCGATTTGAGAATTGTGCAATGAAGTATCACGATATCACCGAATTGATTTTTTCTTTAAACCCCTAATTAGTAGTATTATTTTCAAGAAAATTAGTAGTTAAAGTACTGTAGATGGTGGTAGTAGCAGCATTAGTATTAGCAGAGGCAGCAGTAGTATTAGTAGTAGTTGTAGTGTAGTGTTACTTATAGCAGTAGGAATAGTAGTAGAAGTACTTCATAAAGCACTCAAAATGAACCAAATGAAAAAGAATCAAGTGTAACGAAGCATCTGTGGTAGTAGAAGTAACAGTAACAGTAATAGTAGTAATAGTAGTAGTAGTAGTAGGAGTAGCTGTTAGAGTAGTAATAGTTGCAGTCATAGTAGTAGCAGTAGCAGCAGTAGTAGTAGTAGTAGTAGAAAACCATGCAATCCGAGCGTAGCACATGTAGTAGTAGTAGTAGTAGTAGTATTTGTAGTATCGTCTTACTTTTCTTATCACACTTGACTAACATACAGCTGCGTGTCTGCACTGAGGGCCCAGCACAGGCGGAGCTGACCCCGTTACAAGAGCGCCCCCTCTGTTGGCCTCCGCGACCGCAGGACACGGAGCAGTGAGTCCACTCGGACCAGGGAGTCCAGCCGTCTTCAGTGTCTGCGGAAAAGAGAGTTTAAACGTTATAGATTCAACGCATAACTCTGAATTGTAGGAGGTACGCGGGAGCTCATCTTTATTGCACTGGAGTCTATATAATACCAAGTAGGTGATGCAATGAGAAGAAATGCAGTGATTGACTATTCCAGATTGTCTTGGCTAATGTAGAGTATCTCCTGCTAAAAGACAGGGACTTATCAGAAAATTCCTTCCCACTTGCAATAAAACTGCACTTCAGTCAAACGAGTTCCTTATTCAGTGTTTTGTAGAGATTATGGCAGCACAAATCTTTTTCATTTCGGCAATTTAATCTCAGCAATTTGTGGAGTATAAATGTCGCTTACTGCCTATATTCTCATTTTTGTAGCCAGCAGTGCAGTCGCTTTTGAAAGTTTATGATGATGCACTGAGTTTTATACGTTTAGGATAATACAGTGAGCAACAAAGTGTTATTTTGTTATGCTGAAAAAATCCACGTTATTTTTAGGCTATGAGGGGCCACCATAATCTCTTGTATTAATGGGAAACACTTTTTTCAAAAATGTTCCAATCTATTAAAATAATAATAAAAAATTAAATTAAAAAAAAGTAAAAATAAATAATAATAAAAGTCTTAGAAAAATCAAATTGTCAGTGTTATTGAAGCCAATCGACAGTTATTATCAATTGCCATATCTTTATAGCCCACTAGAGGGCAGTACGTTGAGGATCAACAAATTAAAAAGTCAATTTTATGTTATTTTCTGATATATTATAATGTTGTTTCATCATCAAAAACATACCCAGGATTGTATTTTGTTTCATTCACACTTGTTTAGGCGCTTAGCTCAAACAGAAAAGACTCACCACCTTGTGATGTCATGTGGTAATACAGGAAGGGCCCCACTGTGTTTTGTTTTTTTTTTTCTTTTAACTGTATACACCTTCACTAGAATCATTTGGATGATTTCACTGAACAAAAATGTGAAAGAAGCTGTACATTTCAAATCACTGCATGACATCATAAGGTGCAACAGAGCATTTTGAGCTTTGGAGATGCAGACAGGCTAATAAACCAGGATTACTGATATTAAACATGTGGGAATGAAACCAAGCACAACTCCAGGTATGTTTTTGAGGAGGCAACAGTGCTAAAAGGCGACTCAAAGCTCTTTACTGTGCGGTAAATAAAAGAAACAAATCAGTTTTATTCTCTTACCGAGACACACCGGGCAGCATTTGTCGTCTATAAAAGTGGGTGAAATGCAGGACACTGGGGGGCACTGCTCCTGCTGACACACCACCTTCCCCTCCTGACACAAAACAACACATTTCACAGCCTCTCGTTACCGCTGTAATTAATATCTCCTCGTTATTTGGCTCCAGATGTTGTGCTAAACGCCTTTTTCCTTCCAGAGGTTTGTAATGAGTTTCCTGACAAATATTGACGAGATCATGACAAAGAAAAACAGCAGTAATTGGAAAACAATAATTAAAATTATCGAGTACAATGTAATTACATCATTTCTGCAGCCGGTGACACTGGCACTGATGCATGGAGCGGTATTAAACAAAGGTTAATGTGGTTCTTAGGTTGGTTTTAGCAAATTAATACAGATTTAAATTATATGGTGAACTAAAGCAAGACACAGTGATATTATTTCTACTTCAGAATGCTAAAGGAAATCTGTGTAACTTTTGTATTAGTGGAGATTTTCATTCTTTCTTCAGTCTGCAGGGTTCCCACTGTTTTTCAATGAATTTTCCATAACCTAAAGTGAATTTTCCATGACTTTGTAGCAGAATTTATGTAGAATTTAGCTTTACTTTTAGGGCTAAATATGAAATGTTAACACTTTCCACTCACCTTGTGGTTTTATAGTTTTTTAACATTCAGAATACTGACTGCACATTTATTGTTGTCTCTTTTAAACAAAATACCGTATTGTGCATTGTCCTGCAGCGGTTCCCACAGAATATTTATTAGTCCGAGTGAGTGGGGGGTTTGCCGGGATCAAAGAAAATAAACTGAAATAATCATAATAATCTAATGGTAACTTAACCTAACGCTGCAGATGTGTGAAAGAGACACTAAAATGTAATGACTTTTACAAAATTTTCATTACATTTCCAAAATTCCATGACTTTTCCAGGTTTTCCATGACTGTGGGAACCCTGAGTATGGGATTTAACCTTTCTATCTCCATGAAGACAGTCAGTTGCGCCAACAGGGCAAGGTACAATTCAGATCTATGGAGAGGCAACCCCAGATGTTTAAAATTATATTATGAACTAAAGCAGAACAGAGCATTACTTAAATTTCAAAATGTTAAAGATGTACTATGTAATTTTTCAGGCAATTTATCTCCTTTAGATCTCATGATGATACCATTTCATTATTTTCTTTGGAATGTTCCTCAGTAAGGCATTAAACTTATCTATCTCCATGGAGACAAGCCGGTTGTGCCAACAGGGAAAGGTACAATTCAGATCTGTGGAGAGGCAAACCCACAGTAAGATCCTGTGTTTTTTGTAGTTTTAAGCAACAACATTACCATGGCGACGGTGGCAGGGGCCTTTAAATAAAATAATCTGTTTTGCTGTCGTCCCTTTTCAAAGACGAGAAAACTGAAATGATTTTAGACAAGTTCAAACAAACATTTCCAAGGTCCACAACAGCCTCAATCACTTTGGTTAACAAATATTTGCAGACAAATAAAAGGAAATGAAAAGCTTAATTTTAATTAAAGAATCGGATTTTAACATTTGGGACAATTTTACCAGATCAGAATATTTACTCCACAAATATTAACTGTCTAAAATTTGCAAATGTTTAATAGAATTTCAGCAAAATAATTCTGTTTTGATTTGTAAATATTTTCAAGCACTATCAAGCAATTTTCAGCTTTTTTATACAAATATTTCCATAATAACAATAGAAAATAAAATGAGTGAAAACCTTAATTAAATATAGTGAATAAATTCAATCACTTGAGGCCAAGACTTTTAAGACCATCAGAGAATAATTTTCCTGTTCTCCAAATATTTACCAACCAATAAAAGCAACTATAAAAATGGCCAAAACTTATTTTTCAACTTAATAGAATTTTGTGAAATTACTTTTTGATTTAAACTCTTTATACGACCAAATGAAGTAAAAGGGCAAAATTTGAATTTGGTTTAATTAAATTTGGAAAAACACTATGAAGTGAAAATATTTTACAAACCAAAATCCAAAAGTGAAAAACAAAGCTTAAAACTTAAATTGCACAAAATAATTTTTCTGGAGGAGGGTCCTTCTTGTTTCCATGGACACATTGCTTCAACTACAATGTTCCACAGCATTGGCCATGAACTAATCGTCATGTCTTGGAGCAGAGTTCACCAGGTCCAGTTACAGTTCAGATCTGTGGAGAGGCAACCACCTCACAGAAAGACTGGGTGTTTTTCAAGTTATTTTTAAGCAATAAAATGCTGAGAGACCCAGAGAGATAAATTTTAGGCCATTTTGTGGAATATTTCAGGCAAAGCAAAACGTCTTCCCAGAAACAAGTAGAAAAGTTACACAGTGCAGCTTTAGATGTCCTATATTACGCAAAATTTACTCTTGTGAAATTTGAGCCATATTAAAATGTTGTTACCTCATCAAAACCTGGAGTTGTGTTTTGTTTCATTCACACATGCTCGAATAATCCTGCGTTATTAGCCTGTCCACAAGCTCAAAATGATCTGTTCCACCTTGTGATGTCATGAAGTGGCAGTTTCCTTTTACTTTAGTTCAGAAGAGATGAAAAATCCCAAGGCTGAAAAGATCCAAATGATTCTAGTGAAGGTGAGTGGAGTTTAAAAACGCAGAGGAGACTTCCTGTATCACTGCATGACATCACAAGGTGGAATAAAGGGTTTTCAGTTCGTGAGGAGAACAGCCTAAATGTGCAGGTTTGTGTGTTAAACATGTGTGAATGAAACAATTTTCAATGAGGAAACAACATCAGAAAATAGAGTAATATGTGCATTTTAAACTTGTACTTGTTTGCACATAAAAGTGTTTTTTACCGCGCAGATACAGTAGGTGCAGGGGTCCGGGTCCCACTCCTCTCCTTGGACATAGACTCTTCCATCTTTCAGACAGACATCCTCCCACTCCAGACGCCCACCCAGATCACTGGACACCATATTACTGACATTACTGTCATTCCCAGGGCCAGTTCTCTGAGATTTAGTCATATTTATTTTGGTTGTGGTGAATGTGTTGTTCAGCTCTGCCAAAGTGAGCCGCATGTCTTCATTCTCCTTGAACTGAAATATAAAACATAGGAGGAAAATACAAATTATAAAATACACAAATCCAAGTATAATCTAATGAATGTATTAAAGGTGCACTGTGTAACTTTTCTGCCAGGGGGTCTGCCACAAGCTTGTTTCGACAGAGATATTATTGCTTTGCCTAAAAGGTTTTACCGTATGAAATTAAACAGGTGTTTTACTGCTCAAAATATTCCTAAAAGCATGCATTCATACAGTGAGTGAGCTTGCCCCCTCCACAGATGTGACCTGTAACTTTACCTGGAGGCATGTATAAATTAAATGCTGTACTGTGGGACATTCTACACAAAGTAATAACATGAAATATGAAATCCTCCACCATAAAAGTTACACAGTGCCCCTTTTAAAAATGCATTTCTGTTAACACCATGTTTTGAAATCCATGTCAAAATAAATCATTTCATTTTTGATGGAAGCTGGAAGCCATTCTTGGTCAAATGATCTTTTACATTCACAATCACATTTTAGTTTCCAGCCCAAGGTTATATGATATTTTGTTATATTTCTGACACATTTGTTAGTACAAATATGGAGCTCAGCAGCGTCGGCCCCACAGTAAGTAAAGTAAATTTCGCATTAATTTTTCCCATAGAAAAAGTGTATTAAAAGTTTGCAGGTTTGCTCAAGGCTAATCAGCTGTGTGATAATGACCACAAAACCTATACTTTAATTCAAAATCTGTTGCTTAAACTTTATAAACCGCAAAGTTAGCAAAGCATTTCACGTAATCTTTTGTTTTAAGCTAACATGGTTATGCATATTAGTTAGCATGTAGCTGGTTAGCCTCTGCATTGTCTTTGAACTCTTAATATTTGAATTTTTGGGGAAAATATTGGAAAAATTAAATGAAAATGTACTTCTGGGACCAGAGCACATGGTCTCGCTCCATTACGTCTATTTATGAATGAAAGAAATGCCCGGTCACATTTAGCCTATATGCTATTATGCTAATATTTATATCTTATTTTAAGCATAAATCCAAGTCCATATCCTGTCTGAACCATGGTCTGTATAAAAACGTGAACTGACAGAGTCTGATATCACCCGTAGAGCTTTTAATTATGAATTTATCAAAGGACAAAATAGCAAAATAACAGCGAGCGAGTTGGCTATATCCATTTATATACAGTCTATGGTTTGAACTCACCACTTTGTCCAGGTCTTCCAGCAGGTTGTTGGTGATCAGCCTCAGTCCGTGGATCTCGGTCATGAGCCCGAGCAGATCCTCACAGGGCTGTCTGCAAACCTCTAACCCCTCCAGTCCTAAAAACAAAAAAAAACTGTCACAAATTTCAATACATGACAGATGGAGCTATTATTTTTGGGTGTCGTGGTATTTTCTCTTTGTACAAGTAGGAAGATTTTGGTTATTTTTCTTTACTCTGATGATATTTGAGTTTGTAAAATGTGCTATAAATAAAGTGGATTTGTATTTGTATGACTCATGACAGACAAAAACTAACTACATAAACACGCACTATGGAGCTTTTTCTTTTGTTTCTACAGATATGTCATTGCTCTGGTGCGAATTTCTACCTTACCTATGTTCAATTACAGGTGGATTTATATCTACAGTGAAAAATACTCTAAAAAACAAGCATTTTGACTGTGAGTGGGGTTGCATCTCCACAGATCTGACATGTAACCTGGTTTAATTCCACACTGTGAAACATCCAGACATGGAGAAAAGCATTTGGCGGACCCTCCAACAGAAAAGTTACACATTATACCTTTAAGTGTTGCATTGTTATTCATTTACTGCAGCTCTTGTCTTTTTCTAACAATATTGTACTTTAAGAATATTTTGTTAAAAAGGTTAAAATTTCATCATAATTCTTAACTGATTTTTAAACTTATTTAAAATGACTCTAAACCTAATCACATTTATTTTTCTTTTTTTGGGCATATTTTCTGAAGTGTTTTGTCATCCCACATGAAATTTCAGCTTTCTTGAATAGATATTTCCCCCATAATATTCAAACAAATATTGTCCAAGAGTCTCAATTTTTTCAAATCTCAGTCTCATGTTCATATGACTCAGAACTTAGATGAACATCCCAACCATGTTTTAAAAAATAAAACAATTTTAAGGTTATTCTCGGTCACACCACATGACCTTTTTTAAGGTTGTAGCCAATTCATGTACATAAAAAAACACAAAAAATGCTTAATATAAATGTCAAACATAAATTTATGCACATGACATTGTAAATGACATTGTAAAAGTTCAGTAGAAACAGAATTTGGCTGTTGAAAAGGATTTTCAACACTCAACTTTTAAATGTTTTATTGTGGCTAAAAAAAGAACCAACCAAACTGTGATCAGCATAGCAAAAATGAATCACAATTTTTTTGTCGATTTAGTTTGGTCTTTAAAACAAATACATCTGGATTCAATTTAAATTCCTTGCACACAAACAATACAGTTTTTTGCCATTTAACACAAAAAAAGAGTCAAATTTCTTTATCCAAAATCTGATTTCAACTCCAAACCACAATCTTGTCAGGACTGGAGATCTGTGGACATAAGTATTAAAAAGAGCCAAGCAGATGATTGATGATCATGAATGAATTTTCAGTTAAAACTTAGTTTTAATACTTATAAGTATATGACACGTGTATCGTTTTTGTATGTTAGTATTTGTTAAAGAGAACTTCAAATATTCCAGACAGACATTTCGAAAGTCTCAGACAATGTTTGCTCAAAATATAGACAAAGAGAAAGGAAAAGAAAAGAAGAAAACTCTATTGAATAATTAAATCAGTGTTTTATTTGATTTAAAGGTGCATTGTTTCTGGTGGAGGGTCTGTCCAATGTTTTCCTCCATGGAGAGGTTATTGTTGTCTGGAATGTTCCACAGTATGGTATTAAACCTTTCTATTGTCATGGAGACCAAACCAGACCAAGTTACAGGTCAAATCTATGGAGAGGCGACCTCACTCACAGTTAGAATACCTGTTTTTTTTGAGCCGTAAAACCATTTGTAATAGAATAAATGTAAAGTAGAGCTGTTTAATGTCGTACCGTGGAACATGACGTATCCATAGAAACAAGCAGGTGACGGACCCCCAACCAAAAAAAATACATCTATTTAGCTATAAAATTATACAAGCCCTATTGGAGAAACATTGGGACATAAATACTAATAGCTTAGTATTTAACAATTTTCAAAAAGTGTGACTATACAAAGTCCAATATTGGGGATTTTATTTGCCTAAGTGTAAGAATAAAATGGAAGTTTTTTTTGTTTTTTTTTGGTTTTTTAACAGAATTTTTATATAGCATTGATAGTTGGCAGGTATCATATTGCTGGTACTAAAAACTCATATCAAATGAAACAGAAAACACACACCAAAGTTCTTAGTAGAGGTGGACATGCAAAACAAAAATGAAAAAATCCATAGCACATTCACTGTTTTGGACAACAGTATACCTAAAAACAGGGCCCTGTGATGTAAATCTTTATTATATTAACATTATTTAAAATTGTTTATGGCTTAAAGGGCCTATAATATACTATATTTTCTGATTGATGTCTTAATGTTGTTTACTCACACATATTTAACACACAAATCCTGCATAGTTAGGCTGTTTTCTCAGACTAAAAAACACCTTTACTAGAATCATTTGGATAATTTCAGCCCTGGGAGGTAAAACGTAGCTGTTGAAAATTACCACAACATGACATCACAAGGTGGACAAGAGAGCATTTTGGGCTTTGGAGATGTATAACATGGCTACTCAAACATGCGTGAATGAAACAAAACACAACTCCGGATATGTTTAAGATGAGGGAAAAACATTATAACATGTCTTAAAGCTCACAAGAGTCCATTTAGCGTAATATCGGAACTTTGACCATAGTTTGGATCGGTCTCCAGGAAATTTAAGGCAATGTAATGTCCCGGAGAAACAATCCAATGTGTGTGTTTGTATTACGTGTGTGTCCGTGCATGTACCTGCTAAGACAGCTGCTCCATAAATAACCATTAAAATCCAGGGGGAACCTCTTGGCGCTGTCATCTCTGTCCACACGTAAATCACATGCAGAGAAATAATGCAACTTTACATGAGACTAAATGGAAGAATTTAACTCCAGCCAGGAAAATTGACAAAATGATTCAAAATTACATACCTTTTTCTGTCTTTTTCTCCATAGGAAATATATGTTCAGGTTGCCACGGGTGCCAGGTTGCGATTGGATTTCCTTATTTTGTCGCCGTCTTTTCAAATCCAAAAGTCGCGCAGTTTGCTAATTTAGACATGCAAGCCATATAGGACCATGACTAGGAGAAAATGCAAAAAATATCCTTGCAGAGAGCTGTTTTGTTAAAATAGTTGGATCCGTAATTGAAGTGAGGAGAGAAGAAAATAGCCATGCGTTACCTTGCTTTTGGCTCTGAGGTTGCATATCTCCCATAGAGTAACACAGCTGGATAGGGAATCGTTTCTTTGGAAGTTTAAAGTTGTTTTTTTCATAGGCACATCACTTCTTCTTGCTCCGCGCTCACTCCAAACTCAAAGGCACACGCATAAGTTCTGGCTTTCCAAGTTTTCCGAAATTCGAGAAGCAAAAGGAAATTGGCATCCAAGAAAAATCCCAAGTGTAAATGAGGCATTACAGGCAAAAATTAGAAGTAGGTTTAGGAGCAGACCGCAAATCAGTCTTAGGATAGGAAATTATTTAGTTTAATTTTTATTCTTCAAAAATGTGTTTGACATTTTCTATTTACCTCACCAGAAACAGTGTCAAGATCATTTTGTTTATATCATATTAATGGTGCAGTGTGTAATTTTTCTGGTGCAGTAGGAATGAAATAGCCTCAAATAACCAAAGAAAAGTAATTAGAGTCGCCAAAAGAACATATAAATAAACTACTATGGTCCTCATGGGATAAAAATTTAAATAAAAAGATTAAAAAAAAACCAAAACCTAACCTTAACCCATTGTGTAATTTTTCTGGTGGAGGTTCTGTCCTATGCTTTTCTCCATGGAGGTGTTATTACTTTATCTGGAATGTTTCGCAGTATGGCATTAGACCTTTATATCTTCATGGAGACCAAACCAGGCCAAGTTACAGGTCAGATCTGTGGAGAGGTGACCCCACACACAGTCAAAATGTGTTTTTCTGAGCTATAAAACTACCTGTAATTACAGAATTTAACAAATTTATTAGTATAAGGTGTTTCCACTGCTGCCGTGATTTAACAGTATTTCTGTTTACTAAAAATATATCTTTTTATGTTTCTATAATGGTTAATCCACCAGTATATGCAAGAACTTATTATCATATTTTAATGCTGAAATATAACTATTGTTGCCATCTATAAATTTTCAAGTTTAATGTTTTCCAAAACTGACACCAAAGTCTCATCCAAAGCATCACTGGGAACAGCTAGAAACTATTTGTACTCAATAACAAGAGACTTTGTAAAATGACTTGAAAACATAAAAAATGCAGCAAAATATTAAAATTTTTGGTTATTAACTAGGACCATTTTGTTATTCCAATTAGTTATTTTCTTAATGAACAATGAAACAAGTTTTTGATATACTATGAAGTTATTTACTTTTTCTTGTTTTCATGACATGTGCTTTTGTTCAGTTTGTTCAGCACTGCATAAGGCAGAGCTGTTTTTAATGTCACACTGTGGAACATTCCAGGCAGAGCAATAAAATATCCATATAAAACAACAGGTGTCAGACCCTCAAGTTACGCAGAAATTATTTTGTTTATTTTCGATTTGTCAAAAATATATTTAGTTTATTTTTGTGGTAAATAGAAACCATAATTTCCTTTTTCTCATATTAAAGCACATATATTGGGACACTTTTAGAGCTTTGGTTTCTAGATTGATCAAATCGATTTTGAAGAAGTTTCTGGAAACATGCTTTGTTAAAATAAATGGAATACTTTATGTCAATGAATTAGTTTTCCTGGTCTTTACTTTGTGGTTCCAGCCGCACTGGTTTGGCAAGAGGCTGTTACAGACCACGATCCGGCACAAGCTCGGTTTGAGCCGAGGCAGTTTCCAAGACTATTATAGTATTTTGTTCTTTATTTATTATCATATTATCTGGTCTTTAAAGCCTCAGTATGTCACTTTTAAGCCAATAAATAGACTCATGTTCAATTTGGTTCTATTTATTGCACTGAAAAACATTAAAACGTGCAGCCTCACTGTGCGCAAGCTTGCATCTCCACAAACCTGACTCGTATTAGGCTTATAAGAGGGAATTAAGGACAGAACAGTGGGCGTTATACCGATGGCGGTGAAAACGTGAATTAAAAGCAAATGGCGACTACAAAATAAACAATTAAAGATCGCTCAAATGTGCATGAATCATGAGTGAATGGAGTGAACAATATAATATAACACGGCGAAAAGTTCTGAAAGATGATTTTGCTCAGTAGATCCGCTTTAAAGTTGAAAATATTGGTGCGCAAAAGGCAACAAAAGAATAGATCAACACTCACTATCAATGCATCACCTCTAGTTGTTTGAAACTGCCTCGCCGCACATCTGTCACCAACAGCTTAGTGGATTGAACGCCGCCATTATTTCATTTGGATGATAAAGCCAACTCAAACAAGACAAATGTTAAGAATGCACATACAGGGAGCGATAAATTCACGTGTGGATATAAAAGGGAGGGACTGACCGTGTTTTTGAAGTGCTTAAAAGAGTTCACGGCAGCGTAACTCATTTGCATGTGTCTTCTCTTAAACTCTATGGGATTATTTGGTCCAGCTGATCAAATGTAAAAAACATGCCTCATACTCATATTCTCCCGTGCACTGGTCCATCTGTTTACTGTCTGTGTGCACGGAAAAACAATTTAAATGTTAGTAAATGTGCTGGGAATGGCTCACCGTGAGTTGAGCAGGTTTGACATTTTTTGTCTTTTTTTTCTTGCTGGTTTAAATATTTTTTCCTTATTTCAAGCTACAAGATGTACCAGTGGACTTGGAAGGTTTTCCCGCTCCTTTGACAGACCATTCTGACTCAAATAAATACAAAACAGAGTCAGCTTTATTGGGAAAAATACTAGGTCAAATGACTTAAATGCAAAAACGTATTAACAAAAATATGGCAAAAGGAAAATAAATTTGTCAACAGGACAAAAGTTATTTTGTGCAGTTGATAAATTTATTTTCCTTTTGCCATGGATTCTACCTGGACGACTGAGGGATTTTTCACATTGACAAAAATATGTACTTTTAAGTGTGCTTGTTTAATGGTACATCACTTGGTTTTTAAATGCACAATTCTTAATAAAAAATTAAACCTGCAGAGATGTCAATGCTTTGCCCTGAATGTTCCACAGTATGGCATTAAACTTGGCATTTCCAAATCAGCGTCAGATCTGTGGAGAAGTGATCCTGCCACAGTATGGCATTAAACTTCTCCATTTCCAAATTAGCGTCAGATCTGTGGAGAAGCGATCCTACCAAGATTAGGAATGCATGTTTTTCAAGGTATTTTTGAGCAATGAAAACCTATAATTGAATAAACGCAACATAGGGTTAGAGTTAGAGTGACCAGATTTTCTAAATAAAAAACTGGGACACGCATGGTTTGTGGTGGTTGGTAATTAAATAATAAAATAATTAATCAAATGAGTAATTAAGGAAAGTTGTTCTGCGCAACATGAGTCAGTATTGTCACATTTTATTTGCGTTTTGATCATTTTTAAGCAGCTTTTCTGTATTTTACCTAAACAAATGACAATATTTGCCTCTCTTTACTGTTGGCATGGATCACTATGGTCAGAAATGGGGACAACTGGGACATTTCCTGTATAAAACTGGGACAATTCAGTGTTTTTGGATAAATCCACTGGGGCAGGGGACACAGGGCTCAAAACTGGGACTGTCCTGGGAAAATATTGACATCCGGTCGCCCTACTCAAAGTCCTAGCTACTTTAACCAAATCAAACTAAACCTAACCCCAAAATTAACCTGACTGTGATAAATTTGCTCACATAGCCTCCAAAATATGCTTTAAAAATCATAAAAATGAGGTGTAGTATCCAGTAACTATAATACAATCTAAATAATACAATAAATAATAAAAATCTACAAAAATAGACTAGCCAACACCAGGTTAGTTTAGCACAAAACTGTGGAGGATTCCAGGCAGAGCTTTAACATTACCATGGCGACCAGCAGATGACAAACCCCCACCACAAATATTTACACAGTGCACCTTTGATAGGTTCACCTTTACACCTATACTCAATATACATAAATAAGAGAGAAGACAAGAGATTAATTTCTTTTCACGCGTGGAGGGAGTATTGAGAGAAAAACTTTAGTTACATGCAACTTGGCAACTTGCTGTTCACTCAATACCCTCTGAATAAGCTCTTTTTTATTTGCGCCTTTTATTGCATTTAGGATTCCTACTACATGGGAACTACCCATCTCAAAGGAAGGGGAGGGCACATAAATATTTCAACATGAGTAGTTCCAGTTGCTTACTTTTTCCTCGGTTATGGGTGCGATGGCAGTGGTTATTAACCTATTGATCAGTGAACGGAGACAAGGAATATAACAACATCCACACAAGGTCAGAATAGATACAAATACTGCAGTTGATATCAGGATTGAAGAAGCTAGTGCCCGGTAACGGCCAAACACACTTAACCCAGAAGGTAGTGCTCAACCCAGACTGATCTTTCAGGCAGGCTGCCTATAGCACGCGTCAGGCTACCATAATTGGTATTATTGCTGATATTAAAGGAATATTTTCAAATCCAGTGGCAATTTGGTCAACTAATTTATATTCATCAGGGACCCCTCTAGGTATTCCAATAGCGTCTATATAGGTTGGATCATTTTCTCCCCAACATCCTTTATATTCTCTTTTAGCCTTCCAATTCTTATGTTCCCCACCCGGTACTTGTTCCACAAATGTTGTCAGTTGTTCTGGTTCTAGAGGTATTACTTCTATAGTCTATAATCAAAACTAACTAAAGCACAAACACCATTAAATTCAGTTAGTAAGTTTGCTCTAAGTGTTTTTCCCCCACAATACCAGCAGATGTCACAGCGCATTTTAGGTAGGGCTCCGGTAGTGGTCAGAGTTCTTGCACATAGTTTCTCATCAATTGAACCAAGAGTATTGGCTTCTGAATTTGAACGTATAATACAGGTATAATTTGCTTTTGGTAATTTAGCAGCAAAAATAGGTTTTTGTTTCACCGGTTTGGTTAGCGGATACACTGCATCCCATTTTGCACATTCTTTATCAGGTATTGTCTTAGTTAATATATCTTCTACACATTGTGGGGTTAACTCAGGGGGTGTCGGAACCATCCTCTAACCAATAACCCTCGGGCTGTCGGCTTAGTCATGCTGTGGTGTCCCGTGATCTATCATAATCCTGTCTCTTTGTCTGATATCTTCTCCACTCTGGACACTGTCTCTTCCAGTGACCTATCTTCCCACATATCCAGCATCTGTCTCTGTCCTCTGGATTGTCAATCGCCGTAGGGGTTGGTCTGTGAAACGCCTGTCCTCCTCTGCCTCTTCCCCTACCTCTATTTCCTCCCGCCGGACTTCTTCCCCGTTCTCACTGTAGCATGTCTGTGCACTGTCTAGAGTGAAAATCTTACTTTCCTTCTCCTTTTTCTGCTTATTTCTGATCTTTTTCAGCCCTACCTCTATTTCCTCCCGCCGGACTTCTTCCCCGTTCTCACTGTAGCATGTCTGTGCACTGTCTAGAGTGAAAATCTTACTTTCCTTCTCCTTTTTCTGCTTATTTCTGATCACTTTATCAGCATGCATTGCATTATCAATGTACTGGTCTAACGTGCCTGTTGCAAAATTTATGTAATGTTTGTCAATCCAATTTCTGATTCCAGTGACGGTGTTGGCATGCAGCGCGTTTTTTAACTGTTGTCTGTACGCACAATTGTCGTCACCCTCAACGTCCTGAAGTCCACTATGCACTTTAAACACCTTTGTTAGTCTGTGTCTAAACTCCTCAAAACTCTCATCATCCTTTTGTTTAGTTCTGTTAATCCTGTCCTGTTAATCTCCATATAATTTGCTCTTCTAGTAAACCTGGTCTGGATTCTTGCTCTTAATTGTTCCAACCTTTCTAGAAGCTGGGGCTCATTATGTGGCATTATCATTGGTTATAGTAATACATTGGTTATAGTAAGGTTGGTTAACATTGGTGGTTGGTTGGTGAACATTACATTATAATTTCATACACAGTGAGATTAATATAAATGTTGAATCCATCAACCTTTATCTAGAGCTTTTTGCAGTGCAGTCTTCTCACTGATTCAAACAGGCATCATCATCATTAAGTGTCATATTTTCCATTTGTCGACTCGCTCGCTTGAGAAATAATGAGTTTTTCAGATGAAGTTAGGAACCACAAACACACAAACATTCACTACTCACAAATCTCACAAATGCTCCATAGCTGTTTAATCCTCGGTATCTGAAAACATGAAGGAGGATTGGAAAAATGACCACAGACGCATCTGGTTGAAGGTGGCTCAGCGTAAAAAGGAACAGGTGCTGTCAGTGTTACAGGAGGAAAAAGCCCAAAGAAAACAAGATCTGTGGAGGTAAAAGGTAAAAATAAATTATAAGGATTTAAACTTGATTTGTGGAATTAAGCCTGGACTAGAGCAGGACTAAACCAGGACTAAACCAGGACAAAACAAGGACTAAATCAGGACTAAACCAGGCCAAAACCAGGACAAGACAAGGACTAAACCAGGACTAAACTCGGACTAAACAAGGAAGAAAAGAAAGACTAAACCAGGATTAAACAAGGACAAGACAAGGACTAAACCAGGACTAAACAAGGACTAAACCAGGACAAGACAAGGACTAAACCAAGACTAAATCAGGACTAAACAAGGACTAAACCAGGACTAAACCAGAACTAAACAAGGACTAAACCAGGACAAAACAAATATTAAACCAGGATTAAACAAGAACAAAACAAGGACTAAACCAGGACTAAACAAGGACTAAACAAGGATAAGACAAGGACTAAACCAGGACTAAACAAGGACAAGACAAGGACTAAACCAGGACTAAACCAGGACTAAACAAGGACTAAACCAGGAAACCATTAGACAGCCCTATTGACTCAGCTGATACAAATTAACAATACAACAACAACAACAAAAATGAATAATAAACTAAACTCATCATCTCATAATATTAATCTTGGGTTGAATTCCCAGACCCCCTGAAAACATGAATATTTTGCCAATCTTGCAGGAAGTAAGGTACTCTTGAATGAGGTCACTTTTTAGCCAATTATTCAATCAAAACATGCTTTTCGCTTTGGGTTGCCAGATACTAAAACTCAATTATTTAGCAATAGAAAGGGCTCTCAAAATGTGTGTTCTTATGTCTTTATATTGTTTTAAACAATATCTGCATGTCTGCATGTTACAGATTACTTTAAAGGTTCATTATGTAACCTTCTTGTTGAAGGGTCTGCCACCTGCTGATTCCATGAAGATGTTACACTTAAACACCGTGCATTATGGGTAGGCACAAGGGATCTTAGACCTTTGTGCTGGGAGAATTACCTTGGCTTTAAGTAACAGGATTTACAGAGAACTGAGCCAGTAATGTAAGGAAAATGAGGTCGTGGAGGTCACAGTCAGAGGAGGCAAGAATTAAACGTTCATATTACACCATTTTCTGATCTGTTATAATGTCGTTTTCGTATCAAAAACATACCTGGAGTTGTGTTTTGTTTCATTCACACATATTAAATGCACAAACCCTGGATATTTAGGCATCCTGTTCTACCTTGTGATGTTTAAACACACAATAGGCCTATTATAATTTATGGGAATTAAGGGGTAGGTCAATTTTTTTTGTGAATTTTCAGATGTTATAGGCCTTTTAGCTAGTTCAACCCCTATAATCAGCAGAAGACATGACCAAACTCAACCTTTGTGGAGTTTTTTATCAGATCTTGTTGAGAAATTACCATCGTTTGTCATAAATTATATTCTAAAATCTCAAAATACGTGAGTTAGACTTACAAAGAACAACTGTCACAACTGTATTAGACAGATTGTTTACATTACGGTGTCCTCTGTGGGTCAATTGGACGGGAGAGTTCTAATCCAGTTAAGAGATCAGAGTGGATCAGCTTTTCTTTTCACTCTAGCAGCCAAGCGCACGCACTCCTAAGCATGCTGGGAGATGTAGTGCTCTCTCTATTACATAAAATTTTCACCTCACATTTTAAAGATTAGCATTTTATCATTAGCACTTCATAATTAGCGCTTTAAATGTGCACTTTTAATCTGCCAAACAGGTGCCAGGTGCAGAGTCTGCCGCCTGCTTGTTTCCATGGAGATTTTATGTAATTGCTTTATCAAGAATATTCCACAGAAAGGCATTAAACTTATCTGTCTGGCCTGTATTCACCTCTCCACTGTGCTTTCGCATGCAGACGTGGAACTAAGAAGGCTCCAGTTCAGGATAGGGGTCAAACCGAGAGTACGAGAGGTGACCACGGCAGGAGGTGACGCAGCGCTGTGACGTCGCAGGTAATTGAGGAACCAGCGCAACCAATCTGCAAACGCACAAGGCTGCAGGACCCAGGACCACACTGAGACGGCCCCTTCTTCTTGGCACTGTGGATTTAGCTTGGCACGCACTGATATTTGAACCATGGCTGCCAACACCGCTGTAAAACAAAAAGGAGCTAAATTAAGTTCTTCACAGGTAACAGTTGACTAGCTACAGTAAAGCACTTCGGTGGAACCTATTGTTGAAATGTTAGTGGGACCATCTCGGCACATTTTAGAGTCTACACCGCACAAATGTTTAACCAAAATTTAAGATATAAACACTTAAATCTATCAGAAAACAACTTAAAGTAGTGAAATTATTTCGCTACATGGTCAGATCATTTTACTTGACAAGTTATCTTAAAATAAACTACCTCTAGACTAGAATTAAGACGTATCAGGATTAGTAAGCAGATATTAAATCTGAAAACGAGATGAATAACCTATAAGTTTTAAAATCTTAGCCAGATCAGAGAAATTTGCAGTGTGGTTGTAGCTTAAGTTTCTAAAAAGTTCATCCTATGCCAATTATTTTATGCTAGCAATAGCAATAACAAGTAAAACTTTAGTGGAAAAATGGGGACTCGCCCTTGCCTCAAAGTTAGAGACAAGATTTTCAAAATAAAAAATAAAACTTGACACCCCTGGTTTGTGGTGGTTTGTAATAAAATAATAAAATTTGTAATTTGCGTAATTAAATAAAATTGTTCTGCACAACATGTGTAAGTATAGTCAATTTTTCTTTGTGTTTTGGTCATTTTTAAGCTGTTTTTTCTGAATTTTACCTAAACAAATGACATTTTATGCCTCTCCTAACTATTGGAAGGGATCAGATTTGTCAAAAATAGGGACACCAGGGACATTACTTATGTAAAACTGGGGCAAATCAATGGTTTTAGACAAATCCACTGCAAGATTTTAAAACTTATATCAGGTTATTCATCTTGTTTTCAGATTTAATATCTGCTTACTACTAGTTTAGATGTAGTTTATTTTAAAATAACTTGTCAAGTAAAATTATCCATCCATGAAGCAAGATCATTTCACTACTTTTAAGTCATTTTCTAGTAGATCTAAGTGTTTCTAGCTTAAGCTTTTTGCAGTGCAGACTCAAATGCCGAGTGCATAACAGTTTTCCATAATTATGCACTCGTTTCACAGTTTTATTATTACCAACCATCACAAACCAGTTATGTCCCAGTTTATTATTTTGAAAATCTACATAACAGAGCAGAGTTTTTAGTTCCTCTGCTCCTAAATGAGTGTAATTGGACTATTATTCTAAAGAGGTTACAATGAATAGATATTTAATTTGAAAGATATGCTAATATATTTTAAATTTGCAGTAAAATCCACCTTGTAACTTGCTGCGCAGTTTAATTATGAAAAACGGTATGAGCGCGGTCCTCAGGGTGCAGGCTCCGGGTGTGCGGGTTTACATTATCGTGTCCACCCGGTGAGCAAGAGCGCAAGGGGATTAGCGGCTTGTTCAGCTCAATTAGCGTGACATACTTTCCTTCAGTGATCGCCTACCTTCCGCCTTGCACACACTGGATTATGCCCTGCGATTTCCAAGTCCAATTCTGCGCTAATTTGTGCATTTTCCGCAGTTTTGAATGCGCGCAATCAGCTGGAAAGCCGAGTTGGAAATTTGGCGCGAAATGACGATGGCGGTGGAGACGCAGGAAACGGAGGAGGCGGACGACACGGAGCCCACGGAGCCCACGGAGACGAAGGAGACGAAGGAGGGGTTTGTCCCGCAGAAGGAGATCGTGTACAATGCCCTGTTGCCTTACGCTGACCGGCTGGACCCCGAGGCCGATGAGCTCCTGGCGGAAATCAAAGCCAACCTGTCCCGGGCTGTGCTGCTCCACGAACTCTGGCCCGGGACCGCCTTCTGGTGCAGGAAACTCTTCTCGTAAGTGTCACTGTAACATGCGCCATGTTTGTACTGCAGTTTGTCCACCTTTAGTGATCAATGACGTCCTTATTTCCTCAGGACAGTCCCAGTTTGAAGCCATGTGTCCCGTCACAGTGTATTTATACAAAACCATTGATTTGTCCAAGTTTTATATAAGAAATATCCCAGTTGTCCCTATTACCATTTGCCATTTAGTACAATTTTGATACCTGACAACTGTAAAGAGATGCATACATTGTCATTTGTTTAAGTAAAATACAGAAAAGCTGCTTAAAATGACCAAAACACAAGAAAATGTGAATATTGAGCGATCCCTATAACATCACACTCACCTCCCGCCGCCATTTTGGTGGACAGCCGCGCCAATTATTTCATGAAATTATTATTATTTTATTATTATTAAGTGTTGATTTTTTTTTTTTAATTCTAGCTCGCGATTCGATTATATA
>KN501619.1:11499-27407 GCA_000787155.1 Scartelaos histophorus | reverse complement strand
TATTATTATTATTATTACTATATGTATACTATAGTGTATACTATGTATACACTACTACATCTGTCAAGATTAGACATATTTTTTTGGTTTAAGACTCCATGTTGTTATCTGTTTCTATTTGTATCTGTGCCGCATGAGGTCCAGTCCTTCCTGAGGAGATGCTGAGGTCCGGATGCATGTGTCCCAGTTTGTTTTACCATGTACTTTTCCCAGAGGTTAATGTGTGCTGACATCACATAAATGTCCCCTCATCCCACAGAGAATATGCCAACCATCCATGCAGCAAGACAACCAGCCTCACGCTACACTGCTAGAGAGGAAAATCTTTGGTACTTGGTATTAGTGCGAATACATGGTCATGCTGTAAATGATCTCATTTATAATCTTTTGAGTTGTGTTTAAAATGATCTGAACACAGAGTAATCCTGTAATGCCTTTCCTAAATAATAAATTATAATCTTAAAGGTGTAGATTTCTATTGCATCATCCACTACCTGCTTGTCTCTATGGAAATGTTGTTGCTTTGTCTAGACTTTTCCACAGTATAGATTAAACACATCTGTCATGAGGGAGACAAGCAAGTTACAGCACTACACACATTACAATTCAGATCTGTGGAGAGTCACTCCTATTCACTGACGCTATTACTGTATTTTTGAGCAACAGAAACACCAGTAATGAATAAATGCTGAAATGGATATGTTTATTGTCATACCATGGAATATTCTAGTAAAAGCAAAAACATCTCCATGGAGACAAGCAGGTGGTAGGCCCTCTACCAGAGAAGTTACACTGTGCATTTTTAAAGGGCCCATACTGCGCAAGTGTCTGGCCTATGTTCAATTCAATTCAATTAAATTTATTTTTGTTAATGTTATAATGTTGTTTCCTAAACTCAAACATACCTGAAGTTGTACAAAAACAAAATAACAAAATTGCATCTTGTTTGCTGATAATACCACATTATTTTACGCAGGAAAAAAACATAAGTGAGGTTATAAAAAATGTAGAAAATGAGTTTCAAAAAATATTAAAATGGTTCAATGCTAACAAACTACCTATGAACATTAGTAAAGCTAAAATTTATGGTCTTTAGTTGTAAAAAGAATAATTTAGATGTAACATTATTCACACAAGGATTAGAGACAGAAAGAACAAGCACATTTTGCTTTTTAGGGGTTATGACTGATGAACAGCTGACTTGGAAATCCCACATAGAGCAAGTAAGATCAAAAGTATCACAAACCATCACTGTATTACACAAGGTGAAAGAGTCTCATAACAAAGATTCATTGTTCTTATTGTATAACACATTGATCGTTCCATATTTGACATATTGCATTGAAGTGTGGAGAAGTGCTTGTAAAACCTACATTGAATCAGCGTATGGTCTTTAGTTGTAAAAAGAATAATTTAGATGTAACATTATTCACACAAGGATTAGAGACAGAAAGAACAAGCACATTTTGCTTTTTAGGGGTTATGACTGATGAACAGCTGACTTGGAAATCCCACATAGAGCAAGTAAGATCAAAAGTATCACAAACCATCACTGTATTACACAAGGTGAAAGAGTCTCATAACAAAGATTCATTGTTCTTATTGTATAACACATTGATCGTTCCATATTTGACATATTGCATTGAAGTGTGGAGAAGTGCTTGTAAAACCTACATTGAATCAGCGTTTCTTTTACAGAAGTGTCCTGTTAGAATTATCAATGGAAGTGGTTACACATACACATACACATACACATACACATACAAATCTAATTTTTATTCAGTTTAGAAACATTGAAATTTAACGAATTGGTGGAATATAGCCTTCTCAAAACCATGTACAAAGCTCATCAAAAAGTATTACCAGAGAAGTTGCAAAATAAATTTCTAAAGAGAGAAAATAGATCAACTAAGAGGAACTGATTTATTCTCTAAACCAGAGTTTAGAACAAAACCAAAGGAAAGGTGTATCTCAATCAAGGGAGTCAGTCTTTGGAACAGTCTTGAAAGTGATATTAAAAAAATCTAAGTGCATTTACATTTTTAAGAAAAGCTTGAAATTATCATTCTTAAGAAAATGTATAACTGATGTGTAGCAGGATGACTTTGTGTTTTTGTTTTTTTGTAATGTAGCTGTACAACTATATTTGATTTTGTATAATACATACAGCACAACACATTGGAAGTGAATAAGATTCATAGTTGATAAGGGGCAGATATTATACGCTTTTGCTTCTTTCTGTGCCCTTTCATTCATCTTTTATAATTGTACCAAATCTGTAATACTGTATCAGATATGTTGCATTGATTTGTTTTGTTTTAATGAATGAAATAAACATTGAATTGAATTGAATCAAACAAAATTGACTGTTTGCTGCAGGTGTTCCAATCAGTGAAACCTGGTAGAGGGTGCTCTTGGAAAAAGGATCAAAATTTGACAGACAACAAAATCCAGCCTCTCCAAAGAAGTAAAAATCTTACGAGGAACAGGATAGATAAAAGGCCTTTATCTAAATGGCCAAAGCCAACGTGTTTCAACCATTACCGGTCTTCATCAGGGCTTGGTTAAAAACTTGGACATGGGTGTGACCTTTAAGAGAAAGAAAAACACACCAACCAGTGGTGTTTCATTCGCACATGTTTAACACACAAACCCTGCATATTTAAACTGAGCTCTTCTCTCAAACAGAAAACACTCTGTTCCACCTTGTGATGTCATGTGATAATAAAAGAAGTGCTCTACTGTGTTTTAAACTCCATACACCTTCACTGTAATTATTTCCTTCCTTCCTTCAGTCCTTTTTTCAGTCATGGAATTTCCAATCTCTATGTACTAAAAGTGAAACGTAGATGTTAAACTGAAAACTGATAATAAAGGGTTACTCAAACATGTGTGAATGAAACAAAACACAACTCCAGGTACTGTATGTTTTTGATGAGGTAATAACATTCTAAAATAGCTTAAAACTCACAAGAGTCACTTTTGTGTAATATGTGACCTTTAAACTCATTGTGGTGAATAATTAGGATGCTAGGAATGCAAGGTAAGTGAGGAATACATTTGGACTACTGTAAACTATTTAAAATGAACTAATTCCTCAGGAGAAAAGCTTACAAAGCATTGACCTTCTTTGACTCTTCATTCACCACAGGACGTCCCACCTCCACAGGGCGGCACATGGAGCCACCTGGAGCAGGGCGGGGCCAAAGAGAGAAGCATATGTCCCCTTCAGCACGCTTCATTAGCACCATATGTTTCCCTTGAAATGGTCCAGCTCCAAAGAAAAGGTGCGAAGGGATCAGCTGAATTGAACAATCTGCCAAAACACATTTGGATTTAAGTCCGGGTGGATTCATAACTTGGCTTTGTATCGACAAAATGCTAATTGTGGATGGAGGGTATTAGCTAAGTGACCAGAATTCACTTACCACATACACACTTACATGCCAGAAATGTGTGTAACTTTTCAAGCACTTTTATTCTAATATGGAAATAAATGCAAAAGCTACCTTTTACAAGACAAATGTGAAACCTCCTTCCCCTCACCATATTTCTGTTCACGTTGAAGTATTATGATCATGTAAGTCAGCATAGTTTTGCCTTTAGGACTTGAAAGTTTAAATTTGCATGTCCTCCAAACACATCATAGCAGAACATAGCTTTCCCAGATTTTAGTTGATGTAGAATTACATTGTAACAGATGTTGGGAGTACAAACCAAAAGCAAATAGATTATGGATAAACAGACATTTTAAGAGGCTTTCCATTACAGCTGCACCTGCCGGTCAGATGCTTCTACAGCTATTTTTTATTTTTTTTTTCTTGTTATGTTGGTGTGCTAGTGCTAGCGGCTACTTAGCATCTATAATATGCCCATGCAAGTATTAACAGTGCAAGAGTGGGGGTGAGTGGGTGTTGCACCTTTGAGATGGGGAAGTTACAGCTTACTAAAGAAAAAATGTACCTTTAGCTCAACTGGAATTTTACAGAATGCAAACCACAATACTCGGGGGTAGAGAGAGCACAGCACCTACTCACTCAATCATACCAGTAAACAGTGCATATCATTCTTCTCCAGACACTATGTCAAGAAAGTTAAGCTCATCCATTGGCAGTGGAGCCTCTGAATGGTGCAGCATTACTGTACTGTGTACTGCAGTAAAACAATAGATAGCCTGGAGAAACAGATATGTGTAGCATGTTCTACATACAGTATGGATGTTGTAAAGTTACACTATATATTTTGTTCTTGTGGAGAGCTTATCACAAGATCTTTTTATGAAGGTGTCACTGCTACCTATCTATCTCCATGGAGACAACCACATAACACAGCAACATGTTACAGGTCAGATCTCTCTCTCTCTCTTTCTCTATCTATCTGTCTGTGTGCATGTGTGTGAGCAATCATGACAGTCACACATTACAGAAAAGCATCATTCTTCTCCAGACACTATGTCAAGAAAGTTAAGCTCATCCATTGGCAGTGGAGCCTCTGAATGGTGCAGCATTACTGTACTGTGTACTGCAGTAAAACAATAGATAGCCTGGAGAAACAGATATGTGTAGCATGTTCTACATACAGTATGGATGTAGAACATACATACTGTATGTTACACACACACACAGTTTACTAACAGTTCAGTTTCCATTTCATAGTATAACGTTTACCTGAGTATAATCGTAGCTCCACAAACAAAAATGTGTCAAAAAAGGAAATAAATTGTATCAGTTTTTCTTCTGCCAGTCAGTCAAACTGTTGATGAACATTTTTCATATTAAATGATGTCATTGCATATAAGAGTGAATGCAGAAATACTGCTACAGCGTTTTTAGATCAAACATCTGCATATGATTCATAGCTTGCATTTCCAAAGTGTGAGTAAGGCGGGCTAACCTATCCATCACCAAGTGGAGCTGGGACAGCCTTTTAGAAACCATGGAGAGCAGCTGAGTACTGTTATTTACTATTCCTCTGCTGACAGTGCAGCGGACATGGGGACTGCTCACTGTGAGATTAGTGCCCTGTACAGGTGAACCTACACAATGAATCAAGGAATGAACCTCCTTCTATAGTCTGAAAGCATTTTTCAATAAACATATACATATGCACACAAATGATAACTTGTACAAGGATTGGTTTATAGATAATAACGTTCTATAGGCCAATAATATCTAATGTCGGGGGTCAGCTAAAATTCATATTGCTAAAATGCATATGTCAATAATACAATGAGAAATGAGAAAAATTATCGCATTCATTGTGAATTTTAGTATTTCATAGACAAGTAAATGTTATCAAAAGAAAAATCTGGCATAGCAAACAAACAATTCTAATATTATATCTTTTGAATGGGGAATGATCCTCACAATGTCCTTCTATTCAAGAATGAATTGTTTGTCTAAAAACTATGAAAAGATATACACCCTGTCCACCAAGTGTCAAAAAAACCAAAACTTATTTTAATTTATTTTAGTATGTTTTAACTGGTGCCAAACAGCCTCATAAGGCATTGTGGGAGAACTGCAAATTGTACAGGGTCTTTAAAAAGTCACAAAAAAAATACATTATGCATTCATTATTATATTATAGAAAAGGGGCTCTCTTTGATGTTATTCTCAAAGTCCACAGAAATCAATGCCAAATTTGTTAATCTCAGAAAATCAGTGTAATATGATTAAACCTCCTCAACTGGCAAAAGTGACAAGAATCTGAGCTCCCATTATGTGCTGTTTATTAAGGATATGTAAGGGATATGGCGCATTAAGCATCTTCAGCTACAGATGATAACGTAGTTAAGATTCTGACAGGCGAGGAGAGGTGAAATGCCATCGTCATTTGCAAGGGATCAAGGAATTCTGAGCAGTTCTGGATGAGGAATTATCAAGGCCTTTTTCTGGTAAAAGCTTTTGTTGAAGAATTAGCCAAAGCGTTACGTTGTGAATATGCTAACAAAACTTGCTCATAGCTGAAGGTTTTATACCATATATCCATTCTTTCCGTATACAGAAACAGAAGAATGTTAAGTAATGTATGAAATTCCATCTCATTCTTTAGTTGGATATTGCTTTGTTTTCTGTTTAGGACTTATAGTTTTTGTCCACTGGACCATTATTAAAACAAAAAAGCCAAAAAAAAGCAGCTGTAACACATCAAGTCCAGTCCACAGACAAGGTGACTTTGCACTTGGCAGCTCTGTACGTCTCTGCACCCCCTAGAGACATATGTTTATACGAGATGTAAAGCAGATCTGGCAACCCCAAACTCAGCTTCTGGTTCTCAATGCACAGATGTCACAGATGTTTTTTCATTGGATTTTGAGATCTAATAAAACTTTACAGATTAATGCTGGATTTTGTTCATTAGAATTTAATTGATTGTTTTTTGTGTGTGTTTTTGTAGCTGTTTTTATTTGTATATTTTAGCTTGCGAAAACATATGAACATGTAAGTCTTTTCAGCAGATCTCAATCTGGTGAAGTAGAAAGTGCAGATACATGCAATGTATTGAAGTAAAAGTAAAATCTATACACTTTAAAATGTGCTTAAGTAAAGTACAGATCCATTTTTTACCCATGTGCAGTATTTTACTACTTTTAAGTCTTACATTCCACCATTGACAAAGTATGATTTTATTTTGTCTGTATTTCCATGCTATGTTGATGTCCCTCTACCAAAAAGTTTACTTTGTACTTGAACTTGAAATTATGATGGATAATTCCTTTAAACTCAATCCCCGGGTAACCCGGGCCTTTCTGTGTGGAGTTTGCATGTTTCCTCCCCGTGTCTGGATGGGTTTCCTCCGGGTACTCCGGTTTCCCCCCGTCAACCAAAAACATGCAACATCCCTATGACCCGTGGGACAACAGATGGAAATTAGCCGTGTGGCTACAATCCGGCGTGTTTACATTCGTGCTTGTCATGTATGTTCATTAACATGCACTGTCCCAACCAAATAAACACATAAATAAATGAAACTATTATTTTGAACTCTTCCTTATTTTGACTACTCCACCCATAGCTACCTCGTAGGCCTGTATCACCCTTATGTTAACCAAGCATTTAAAAATCGTTAAACGCAACTGTTGCATAAGCTGATAAATTATTAGGTCATATGTATTTTTCAAGCGCATAATGATACAACAGGGAAATGTAACCTTTGACTTCCTTTTGGAATATAAAGTTCTGTCACGTCACATCATGCCTGTATGTGTGCATATGTGTGGAACTCCATGGTAATTAGCTCATGAATTGTTCACGCCATAAATGACCCTCAACCCACCTCTGTGAACTTGGGGTCTCTTTGGAGGATGTTGTATGTAGCCATACAGATGGCTAACTGAAGCAAGCATTTCTAAGCTAGCCATTGCAACCCAGGTCACGTTTTCATCAAGAAGCTATCGCTCTAACTGTTGCAAAGATAAGGCATTAGCACTAATTTAATGACTGTCAATGAAGACCTAATGACCCTAAGTATTTTTAATCATATTCTCTGCGGCGTTTTAACCCATTGTAATTCCATGTGAGTGTGGCTCCTCATTCAGCTAATTACATTTCATGACATTTTTGACATGGCAATCAAGATGTAAATGCTTTATGACCAGGCATCTGTTCAGTGTCAGTGGTGTAAAGGTACTCTGAGAAAAAGTCAACTTCATCTTCCACTTGTACTTCAACACATTTAACTAAAATCATTTGGATAATTTCAGCTCTGGAATTTCCAATCTGAACTTAAGTTAAAAGATAAACTACTGTTAGGTGGAACAGAGCATTTTGAGGTTTGGAGGTTTGGAGATGTGGACTGACTAATAATAAATGGGTACAATAAAACAGCTCTGGAGCCTCATGATGCAAGTACGCTCCAGTAGCGGTGCCAGGAATACAGAATTTTGCATGGGGTGTAACAAAACTGTCTGGGTTTGTGTTCCAAACACTCGTTCCATCCATGTGCACCTCTGTAAGCCCATGCACGAGCACACATGTCAAACTTTAGTGATACTACATTGATACGAAGTAAGGTAATGCAGTAATAAGAGTGATTGCAATTGTCATTTAAACCAGCAAAGCATCCAAACAAGATATATTTGTGACACTCCTGTCTCCTGTACAGGTATCAGGCTCTGTATGTGTATTTTGTTGCAGAAACTATGTTTAGGCTCTGTTTGCTCCTACTATTGTGATAGCAAGTGGTGAGGTTTATTCACGTTCTACATTTTGCAAAGCCAAATATTTAAACTTTTATTGTACTATAAAGATATGGATTATGGAAGACTCATCACGTGACATAGTACGTGTTGAAAACTGTCCAAAAAATGTATTTTGAATACGTAAGTAATATCACAACTATAGAAGAAGCACTTTGCATATTTTGTAATTCTATCGCTGTAGTATTTGCACTTCTTTGTTTTTAGTAGAACATTCAGAATCAGAATGTGCCACAAGCTCAGTTTTGAAACCTGTGCAAAACAGAGACATAATGTGCTATGTGCTTGATGTCCTCAGTTACTCCAACCCTCCTGGAAGAACATCACCTGATGAAAATGAGCCCTCCTGGTGCATATGTGATCAGTTCTAGTAAATGTCAGGAGATCTGGAAAAGAAGTACTGTGAACAGACTCCAAATGCCTGCATTTCAACAGTGTCATATGTGTAAATTTGCATTTTTGAGGCAGAGCTCCTACACTTTGCTAGTCAACTCTGGAATGACTTTAGAGCTGTATTTGATAAAGGCAAGGACAACAGATAATTTTGCCATGCAGCCTATAGACATGAAAACAGTGCATTAGCTTTGAGGACCTAACATTGTCATGGCCCCTAGCCTGCCTGTGGAAATGGTTCCTTTGTACCACAAGCTGGCTCATAACTGGGACCAACAGTGAGGGAGAGACAACGGCAAGGTATGGGCCAACTGAAGTTTGTTTGTTGTAAAATAATAAGCAAAGGTAAAATAACAATAATGAGATGTGAGCATAAGAGTCAGTAGTGTCTGCAGTGTTTTGTATGTGAGCAGAACAGTACTGCTAAAGCTTTGCCCAGGCTTTAAACTAAAAATGAAATCAAAACCTGAGCATACATGGAGAAAGCAGAGAGCGCTAGACTGAAACACACAGCATCTGAAAAGGGCACAGGACCCTCCCCAACCTGCAGAAGGAACCACCCCCACTGGCAGGAGAGGGGCCATGACAATATGCCCTCTGAGATTACTGGTCTGTACAATACACTGCCTGATTTTTAAATATTTGTTTATTTTAATGAGACTTGGCATATTTCCTATTGAAAAATAATGGTGTGGGAAATGAAGTTCTGCACTTTTGAGAAAACCAGAACTAGCAAGAGGCAGCGTGAAAAGGGCCTATTGGGAAACAGAATAAAATGCAGTTCATACGATCCCCTCTGGTGCACTGGTGTCACAGTAACTCTTGAATCGTAGGAGCAGAGGCATCAAACATAAGCACAGTGTCTTTGGTCAGAAGGCCTTGATTTAGTGTGTCTGAACGGTGAAGTCCAACCATAGTCTGAAGTGCAATGTATGAGTCGTACAGCCTTCAGCACTTTTTTGGTTAAAGAGGAGGTATTTTACTTCAGTAGGGTGTTGCCAACACCATGTTACTGTTTGTTGTTTTGAAACTGCTATATTTGTTGAATTCAACATATTAAAAGGTTATATATTTCTTTTTTATGTTGTAGTCAACAGTTGTATTATGCCTTTGTATAGTCTTGGAGGATTGTCATGTGAGAGCATGGATGATGTAGGATTGTAGGCTGGGAAAATTGCTAAATTACTGAAATATAAGTGGATGACATCTTAAATCTCTTCAGGCCTGTTTCTGATGTTTGAACAGTATTCAACCCTCTTTAAAAAGATTCTACATCATCCACAAAAAATTGGCCAAATTATACACCATTTAAAAAGGGGGTTTAGTTTAGATTTGATTAGATTTCTCTATTTGATCCTTGTGCGAAAATTCTGGTGCAGCCATCAGCCAATATTCACATAAGAACATCACATATGCATGAATCAGAAATACATTTAACAACAATATACATTTAAACAAGCAAAGTGCAGGTAAAGGAAAGGTGCAGCAATGAAGCCCTCTAAGCGATGACTGTAGAAATAAAAATGTTTAAATCCAGGGTGCAGATTTGTTTTCATTAGCCTTGTGTCTGATTCTTTGTATTTGGCACTGATGATTGTCTTCTTCAACTGCTTCTGAAAGTTGCTCAAGACACTCTGGACAAAACTGTGAATTATTCAATAAAGTGAATTTGGGAATAAACTTATCTCAGATTGACCTTTACTCCTAGACATGCCTGGCAATACCTAGAGGCACACTAGTGTTCCCCGGCACACTGGTTGAAAATCAATGACCTAGGATTTTCTAAATGTCATTATCCCGAGGTGCATAGACGAAGAAGCATGGAGAGCATAGTGTCTTGCGGGGCGATCGGTTAACCCCATGATGACTTCCTGGTGTGTTGTAAAGCTCCTCACACCCTCATTAGCAGCTTGTGTCACTAGACGGGCCTGGGTTGAAAAAGCACCCCACTGTGCTGTGTCCTACAGGTGCTGTCCTTGGGTGCTTCTCTACATGGACCCTCCATCTTTGTCTCCCGAGACATCCATCATGCCTCTTCTTTCCGATTTTAGCTACCCTGCTGGAGGGAGGATGGCTTAATTAATGCAGTGGGTGGTGAAATGTTAATAAGAAAAGTATAGAATGGAGGCCTCATATGTGGGCTTTTTTAGAGGAGAGGTACAGTGCATTTAATAACCCATAGTATGACTGAGTCGTATTCAGCATGTCTCATTTACTCCAGGAATCACAAAATCAAATTCAGAATGATATCTTGCTGGATTTTTTATACAGGTTTATTAGTCTGGTTCCCACTCCATCTGTTGCACTCAGACATGATTGTGCAATCAAATTGTCTTTTTCAGTGAGGCATGTGGAACAAAAAGATTAACCAAATAATCTTTTTTTCAATCATTAATGTTTTTTTTCAATAATCAATGTTTTTCAATCATTTATTCTGCAGGTTCTGTGTTTTTCAGTCCCATTTTTTGATTTCTTTTTTCCTGTAAGCAGTCATATTTGTTTTGATATGAACACTCCATGTGTATGTGATTAGCTAATCCAACTGTCAATCACAGGCATCTGAATTTGTTGAGATTCACCAGTGACAGACTTACATGAGCGATGAGTGTGAAATATAGAAGAAGTGTGTAGACTGGATTGCAGGCAAGTCCATCCAATATGTACTGTACTGTATTTATCTTAAATACAGGGAGAAAGCTTTAGGGAAGACCCAGGACACTCTGGAGGGACTATGTCTCCGGGGACTGGCCTAGGAACGCCTCGGGACCCCCCAGAAGTGGTGGAGTTAGTGGAGAGGGAAGTCTGGGCCTCCCGGCTTAGACTGCTACCTTGGCAAACCAACCTTGGTTAAAGTGGAAGACCTGCAAACGTACAGTATTATTCTTATTTGCTAAGGTATTTGCTAATAGCCTCACTGCATAAATTTGTAGCCAAGAAAACAAAATTGTTTTTATTGCATTAAAAATTGTAGAAAAACATTTGTCAAAACCACACCGCACCACCACAAACCTGACTCTTATTAGGTCTGTTGCTCTTTTGGCAAGAATATTTCATGTTATTGTATACATTGTGTCTATCTTCACAGGAGATGTCCCAAAGTATAATTTTAATTTTCAATTTCCATGAAACAATGCTGCTGATGTGCAATCTCTAAAAAGTTGCGCAATGTTATTTTAACTTGTGAACTTTAATCTCTTCTGGCTGAGGATGTAATCTACTTATCTCTGTGGAGCTGTCATTGCTTTGCTTGGAATGTTACACAGTATGGCATTAAACATATCTTGTCACCTCTCTACAGATATGAAGAGTAACATTCTGCAGGCAAAGCAATAGGGGACAACCAGATGACCAGAGGCGCCTTTAAGCAGAACAGAATGATTAGTGTCTATGCCCTCTGCTGGCAACAGGGGACAGTGAAGCTCTCAGCAGAAACTATTTTTTGTCTGTTCAGGAGGAGAACTTAAGACTGCATGAATGAAACAACAAACTACTATTTAATGCAAACATTTTTTGGATAAATTATAGACATTATAACATGCCTGTAGTGTAGTGTAAAAGAATCAATTTTGTGTTATATAGCACCTTTAACCAGAATAAAACATCCATGGAATGTACAGATTGTTGATATAATTTTCAAATACATTTGCATTTGCCCCATATCCAACACTGTCATACATTTGGACATGAAATATGGATTCTGTCACGGGACCATCACGGTGTGGGGGGACCATATGGCCATGTGAGCCGGTATGCAGATGTGGTCAGACCTGTGAAGGCTTATCCCACAAAGGCAGCCTCTAAAGCTCACACAATGTTCCACTTATTAATGCTGCAAAATCGGACCGTATACGCAACAGCATCTCAGGCAGCTGCCATGATAAACCCCCAAATGTGGCCCGTGCGTCTGTTCTCTGCCAGATTACTCACATCAATTTATAACGCTTTTGGAATACGCTCTGACTACAATAGGTGTATAATTAAGCAGATGAAATATGGTGGTGGTCATTATAGCAGAGTGGTTGGCAGGCTTAGCTGTATTCCAAAGCAGGGCTATGTTTGTTTACTTTTATGTTCCAGTAGCCAGCGGTAAACATTATAACTGACAGTAGCTCAGTTGGTGGAGTGTTTATCCATTGATCTGAAGGTTGGCAGCTCCCACAAATACATGCTGCTATTGTGTCCTTGGGCACAATGGCAATAGCGGCTTTACGCAACATATGAAATATGTTTTGGTGGTAGTTTTTATTTTCAAGGTCCCATACTACACAAAATTGCAATTAGCCATGTTGTTACCTCATCAAAAACATATAAGAAGTAGTATTGTTTGACACAAAAGACTGTACCGGTGACACCCTCAACTGTTCAGCTGAAATTGCCACAGAAAGCCTACAATATCTTCTGGTGCATCGAGGAATAAAGAACATTCAATGAGGCTTTAACAATAGCTGTGGCTTTAAAGATGAGCAATTTCAGGGTTGCAGATTTTCTATTAATTCTAGTAAAGGTGTTTGTAGTTATAAACACAGTGAAGCACTCCTATATTACCACTTGATGACATCACATGGTGGAGCTAAGTGTCACCTGCTTGTCTCCATTAAGGTAGATATGTTAAACACTGTACTGTAGAGAACATTCAGTAACATGCCCAAGTAGATAAGCAGGTGGTGGACCCTCCATATAAAGCCCAACCAGTGATGTATTCAATTACAGGGGTTTTCATTGCTCAAAAATACCATGAAAAACAAACATTCTCATGCTCGATTTGGGCAGCTTGGCCTGGCATCACCTGCTCGTTTCCGTTCATGTCTATGTTTAAAGCCCTACTATGGAACAATCCAGGCTAAGCAATAACATGTGAGGTATGTAAGTATATATGTATGTAAGTAAGATCAAAATTTGTCTTGCCCCAGTACAGATATATTGAATAAGCAGATTGTGAAGTCATTACTCTGATGACAAAACACTGCTGTGGCCTCTAAAAAGTATTTATGAATTCATCACAGTGAATCATTAGGATGCTCAAAATGCATATGGTGAATGAAATATCACTTTATATAACTGCAAACTATGTAAAATGAACTAGTTCAGTTTTTCACGTTTTTAATACAGTAAAGATCAAAATAGAACTCGTGTTCTGGGAGCCTTTGTGCTGGGTCACAAGCCACATGATAACTGTGCTTCTCCCTGGACACCACCATTACCAAAACAATCACCAACAAACAAAAATCACTGTTCTAATGGAGCAGACATCTCTGCTTGACTTCCAATTATCATCTTACATTGTCAACATTGCAAAAACACCTATATTTTCAACTTGAGGACTTGCTCCAGTTTGAGTTCCCACATTGTGTTGTGAAATACTAAGGTTTTGTCAACAAAGATTGAAGATGTTTAAAACAAAATAGGCCATTCTATCTTTTGTAAAGGATTTGCAGCTGGAGATGGAGTAGTGAATGACGACAAGCTAAACCATGTGTTTTAGTGTTGAAGTTGTTGTACAAAGAAAGTTCAGCAATTTAAAGTTATATGTAACTATGCTTACATGTTGTAGTAGTAGTGTGGCATTTTGAACAATTGGTAACCACTTTCTTCTCACAACAATATATTATATGTTTGATAGGTGGGACAAAAAGTGGTCTCTGACTGTGGCCTATGCCTATGTCGGCATTGGCCCACTGGGTCTCACTTCAAAGTGCTAAGGGTTAATTGCAGCAAATATACTAGTACAATTATTGAGAGTGAATTCCCTTTACCAAAACCTGATCATTTTTGTGAACACTTTAACCCACTAATGTTCAAATATGGTGACTGAAGGCCTCTAGAATACTTACAAAAACACACTGTATTCATACATATTTAGGTAAACTGTTAGATGGATTGCAAGTAATAGTAGAAAAAGCACACAATATGTCTCCTTTAATGTGTGACAGTCGCTCAGTTGGTGTTCACTGATCTGCTGCTGCTAATAATAATAATAATAAGAAGAAGAAGAAGAATAGTACATAACACTTGTATTGCACTTTTCATGACACTCAGGGATGATTCGCATAGAGCAAGACAGACACAAACACAAATGAAAGAAACAAATAAACAAGAAATGCAGTTACTTAAAAGCAGATTTGAACTGGTGAGTTTTCAGGACTTTTTTGAAGATAGTGAGCATAGATAAGTCTCTGATGTATTTTCACAGGGAGTTCCAGAGAGTGGGGGCTGCAGCGGAGAAGGCCCTGTCCCCCCAGTTCTTGTGTTTTGTCCTGATAGGGGGAGACAGGTGGTTGGCATCAGCTGATCGGAGGGCACAGTGTGGTGGTGGAGGGGCTTGAACTGGATTTGATGCCCTGAGGGATGGGGAGCCAGTGGAGATCTCTGAGGAGAGGAGTGATCTGTTTATGGAAGGAAGTGCGGGTGAGGAGTTTTGGATGTGCAGGAGTTCTATTGAGGAGTTTAGAGAGTAAACCGTAGAGCAGGTGATTGCAGTAGTTGAGGCAGTAGGTGACAAAGGAATTCAGCAAAGTGAGGGGATGAGCACAGGCGAGCCATGTTCCGGTGGTGATTGTGGTTTTGATGATAAGTTTGATATGGTGTTCATAGAAAAGCTTCTGATCAAAGAGGATGCCAAAGTTACAGAGGTGGGAGGAGATGGAGACTGAGGAGTCTGAGGTTATTATGGGTTTTAGTTAGTGTTTTGGGACCAGTGACAATTATTTGTTGAGTTGGATGACTTTTGATTGAAGCCAGGGTTTTATTTTGGAGATGCAGTTTGTGAGGGTGTGGCTGGTGTTATGGATTTGGTGGACAGGTAAAGTTGGATGCTTTCTGCAAAACAGTGGAAATGAATGCTGTGGCGGCGGATTATATGACAGAGAGGGAGAATGTACAGTATGAAGAAAGAGGGCAAGGACTGAAACTTGGGTGACGTAGGGGCAAAGGGGGGACTTGCAGTGGTTGATGTGGATGAATTGATGCCTGTCAGTGAGGTAGTAGATGAACAAAGAGAGGGCTGAAGCAGTGGTAAGATCCAGGAGGATGAGGATGTTAAAGTTTGCAGTTGCAGGAGATCATTGGTAACTCAGAGGAGGGCTGTCTAAGAGCTGTGGTGGGAGTGGAAATCGGACTAGAAGGATTCAAACAGGTTTTTAAAGAATGGGGGGTAACCTGGAGAGTGGGTAGAACAGAGCCAGTGGACAAAGATTAGTTTATGATGGAGGAGATGATTGGATGGTGGATGGGATCGAAGGAATAGGTGGAGGTTTTCATGCCCTTTCTGCTGTGTCGTTGCGCAAGACACCTAGCCCAAATTGCCTCCAGTGTCTGT
>JACN01093770.1:0-14116 GCA_000787155.1 Scartelaos histophorus | reverse complement strand
AATAATAATAATAATAATGTCTATTTTAATTTTACATAAATTATATCATAAATTAAGTAGCATATAAAAAAAAAATTAAAGAGCAATTAAAAACAGGTATTTATAGTCTTTCTATTGCATGCACAGCCTTCATTCCACTATCTTCCCAGCTGGGTGTGTGTTATAGTGTGTTATAAACGGTTATATTTTAGTCTGTTTTCTGAGCCTTCCTCTTACAGTCATGATGGTGGATTTCCAGCTCTTTTTGGTCTATTTCTGGCAGTTGGGGAGTCCGCAACAGTTTATATCTGAGGCCTTCCCTTCGTAGATCCCATAGAGTATTTTAGTCAGAATAATCCTCACCATCTGCTCTGTCCTCACTACGCTCCTTCTCTCTCTCTCTCTTTTTATCTCTCTCTTTCTCTATCTCCATTTTCCTCCCTTTTCCTGTTGCATTTCGAGGCTTTTTGTCATCTGTAATGTACTTTTGGTGACCTCTGCTCTCCCAGTGATCTCCTGACCCCTTCCTGTACCATTCCTACAATGTTTTTCCTTGTTTTTCAGCTATGTGTCCATTATGGCTGCAGGTTAGATTCTCTGGCGCTTTGAATGCTTAAGGTTAGAGTAGAAAGAGGGTTACACATTCAACATTCCTTACGGGTGTGACGCTAACTGTAGGCACTGCTCTGTTTGAAGCTTTTTTTTACCTTTTATTTCCCAATCTGACCATAAAATTACAGTCAAAAAACAGGTTTTCATTTAGTTATTTTCACCTTTTTGTTAAAAATCAAACAAATAACCCCTTAAAACTTTCTTGGTAATGTTTGCTAATGCGTGCATTGCGTCGCCATGGTAACTCCTAAACATTGCACCAATAGAGATGCATGTACAACACCCCGACCAGTGTGATGTCACGGCAAAGTATCAATTAAGGACTTTTTACCATTTGTTTGTGGTTTGTTTTGTAATTACAATGCCAGCAAAGCACATTTTTCATTATTCTAAAAAGCATATATGATCTTATTTTTCCGCTACCTTTGCAGGTGCGTTTTCTTTGTCCAACTTACGGCAATCTTTCCTAATCATCTGCAATTTGTCACTTCAAAGCAGAAAATACATTACACGAAGCTCGCACTTTTAAACACATTATATCACTTTGCCAAACGAAAATCACTGGATGTTTTTAAGCCGAGATAAAACATGACAGAAATGTTCAAGCCAGTTATTCAAGTTATTCCCCTCTGAATGCGTTCACACCTGTAAAAAGGCTTGTTGGATTGTCAAAAACCCGGCTCTCATCTCGCTCTCACTGCCGTCAGGGGAGATGCTACTTGACTTTTTGTGCTATTCTGCCACAGTTATTCATTGCGAGCTCCCAAATCCTGCTCTGTATGTGCCATAATAGAGCCTGAACCCTTTGTCAAAACCAGTACAAGTGAAAACATGACAATAGCGTTTCACTTAGCACACGACTGCATGTGTCTTCATAGAGATACACAGTGTGGTATAATGTGAAGGGCGCGGTACAAGGTTTATTCTGTCTCCCGTAGTCAGACATGGCCCTGACAGGGACGACTTTATTAGAGCGGGTAAGGCAGCGCTGTCTCTGCACTCTTCACCATAGGGAAATAGTGAAGTGACATAGACTTAACTCATATATTACATTTAAAAAGGCTGAAAATAATAGCTTTAGTCATCTAAATTAAATGTGCACTGCGTAACTTTCTTGTGGGGCACCTGTCACCTGCGTATCTCTATGGACATGTTATTGGTTTGGCTAAAAACTATTAAGTTCACAAGGAAGACAAGCAGGTTACAGCACTACACTCATTACACTTACTGTATTTTTGAGCAATAAACATACTCATAATGAATACATGTTGGATGGATATGTTTAATGTCATACCATGGGACATTCCAGGCAAAGCAATAACATCTCCATGGTGACAAGCAGATAGCAGGCCCTCCACTAGGAAAGTTGCGCAGTGCACCTTTAAATGGAAAATGGTCAACCTTCAAGGAACTCAAAGGGCCTTAACATAACTATTAGTTGAGTGGCCAGATCCACTAACCCACAGGTTCACGGTGCGATTCCAGCTCCCACAGATGAATGCTGTTGTTGTGTCCTTGAGCAAGACACTTACCCCCACCTTCCCCCATGTGCACTAAGAAATTCTTATGTCAATTACTTGATTTTTTTTCTTCTCATCTAGCTGTGACACATCCAGGAGCTTTCTTACTTCTTACTTCTCTTTCTTCTTTCTGTACTGACATATTATGTTAGTACATTTACATGGTAAAGGTTCTGTATAATATCATACAGAGTGATTGATTGTACTTTTAATTTGTAATTCCTGCGGTGACGTGGATAGATAGAAAGACATAATGACTTTGGCCTCGGTAATAGCTTTTCCTAGAAGCTTTGCAGCAGTGAACCTTATGAACTAGTTTATTTTTAGATCATGGGGGCCAAATAACGTTATGGTGTGCCCCTGACAGCACAGATTTCATATACACACAGTGGACAGATTTTCTATGTTATAGTGTCATTTTTATGATTATTTTTATGCCATTTGAGTTTTTATTTAATCTCCATAGCACCCGCCCATGCACCTAATGCCCCAATACCATCACATTTTGGCCATAGATGCTAACGACGTCACAAATGTTAGCGCTCCAGATGTATGTTATATTTAACCCACATATTCACACCTCCCCCTCCACCTCAGATCATATGACCCAAATCCACCCCGGTCATACATCAGTGTCGTCTCCTGCTTTCTCAAACTCACTGTATTGTTTTCAGTGGCTTCTGTTGCCTGATAACAAAATATTAGTTAATATTAGTTGACTCCAGAAGTGTTGAATATTCTGTCTTTTTACATCTCAAGTTGCTCCCTCTTTTATTTAAAGAGGGGATATTACAGTATCAGATAGACAGATAGATAGATAGATACTGTATTGTAATGCATGTATATTAATATGTTATATAAATATCTTATGTACAATTGCTAACACATAACATATTTTGATCTCCATGTTATCGTTTATTGTGTGAAAGTTTGTTTTGTTCCTTTTGCTCTCTGTGCTCAGTCACCCCCCATTCAGAACGCTAGATTTTGCATAATGCCCTTTCTTAGGTTTAAAACTATTCCTTCATTATATAAATATAGCAATATAGCAAAAAATAATTTACTATGAAAATATTTGCCCTGAATACCACCTGATCTAAATCTAAACCTAAAAACTTGGACTGTATGAGTTTAAAATCGGACAACAACATGACTTCAATTGTTCAGAAATACAAAAATGATAATAAAATTGTCTCTAAATGAAACACTCAAACTTTAAAGCCTGCATATGAACTGTACTTTGGTATACTATGCTTTCATGGTACATCCCAAATTATCTCTATTCCCTACTGTTCTGAATAAATAGGGAATAGCTGCCCATCCACTTCCATGGCCTCTTGAATATTTTCTCTTTTATATTTGAACTCGTATTTTAAATCATCCTTTTTTATTTTGCTCTTGCTGCTGATACCATGGGTGCCACTTTCTCCCACAATATCACTTATCTTGTGCCGTCTGATTGGTGCAATGTACTTCTTGGATTACAGTATTCGAACAGCGCTCCACGAAAGCCAGTAATGATTATAGGGCATGCAATCTGCTCCTCCATTCTCAACCGTTCTAATTGAAATTCTGAAAAGGCTTCTGCTCCAGCTAATCAGCTTAGAGATGTCGTCCGCGGCGGAGGCATAACAAAGAGGACTTACAGTTGGAGAGTCTATTACCCCGCTGTAATAGAAGCTAACGTCGCATGATGGTGGGACAATGGAGAGATGTGGAGGTGAGAGGAGCAAGAGGCAGCCAAGTGTGGAGGAAAAGGATAGAGAATTACTGTATATAGCTGGTATTGTTAGGCTCAGTTTTGTCTCCAGCTCTTTTCAAAGTAAAGTCAAACACCTGTACTTCAAACAATAGATTTCATATAATAAATGTCCAGGGAGATAGATATTCCTTATGGTTGAGGTCTGACCAAGCTAGAGTGACAGTGGTTTTATCTTCCAATCGTATAAAATACTAACTAAAATTAAAACGAATGAAGATGAGAGGTTTGGCTAAATCTGTTTTAGCAGTTTAGCCACCAAGACGTTGTATTGGTCATATAATCCTGGAGTGGTTTTCTTCTTCATGTCAACCTACAAAATGTCAAATTCCCATCATAAAGCCTAAAGAGTTATCAATAAAATAAAATAAATTTAAACTAAATCCTATACCTAGATATTAATCACAAATTGAAATCACAACTTGAAACAAAGTTGAAACTAGATCAGATTTGAACTGATTCTGAAGCCCAGTTAAGTTTCATAAATAGGACAGAACTCTACTTTTCCTGTATAGTGTTAAAATGGTACTGGAACAGTGATGTAAAACAACTATTCTGTGCTAAAAATTGTGATTTCATCCAAAATTAAAGTCGAGTATCAAGCCTTTTTCCCAGTTTAAAATGTTATTGTATATTATAGATATTTTTTAAGGGAGTCCTGACTAAGAGACATCAACAACACAACCCACAGTTATAAAATAGACAATATAAAATGTTAGGGACGCCTTTAGAGACAGTGACAAGTCAATGATTGCATTTCCAGGTCTTTTAGAAGACTGTTGGCACCTGGATTTGTCTTGTAAGAGAGTAAATTCTGTCCTGATTTCACAAATAAATAATGATATTAAGGTATGAACTGTCGACAGCAGAGGGATGCATACAATGACAACGATGCCCTTGTGCTGTGGAGCAAAGCACGTCTCTCAGTGCCTCATACGACCCCATCACTGTACTTGATGACAGATGACATTTATGACATTTACGACACACGGAGCTGATAATCACAAATGGCCGATGGGTTTAGGAGCCCTGAGAGGTGTGATGTACTTGAGAACGAGCGCCCCCCTCCTCACCTGAAGACCGAGGATTAAACCTGCTCCAATTATTGTAGCTCACCACAGTAAATATAAGACGTGGTGAAATGTGACCATTTCCCCTTGACATGTTCACTATAACGAATCCTGTAAAGTGTAAAGTGGGTGTCATATTTGGGTTCAAGGTAGATTTGGGTAGCAGCAAGTGAGGCAAAGATGGGATTTGTAGTATATGTAAGAGAATGTATCTGCATTTGAACAGTGTATTTTCAAAAATAGTGGATGCCATTGTAAAGTATTAGAAATAGCCTGATGTGCGTGTTTTAAGTTAATTAGCAAATCTACATATAGACACAAAGAAAATATGCAAACTCCACATAGCAAAGTCATGATCAGGGATACTGTTTTGGAGTAGATACTTTAGTAGTACAAGCTTCTTTCATTTATGTGTTAATAATGACACTTTATGGGAAACGGATCCCTTTGAAACTTGGTTGTCCCCTCAATTAGTATGGTCTGGGCCTGGGCCTGGTGGGCGGAGACAGGTGGTAGGTTCAAACTTGTTATTTTCAGTGAAGAAGGCCCAAATGCAGGACAATACAGGATTGCTCTACCTTCCACCAATCAATCGAAATACAACTCAGATTACGATATTGCAAAGGGAACAGTTACAACATGGGTACAAGTAAAGTTAAGACCATCATTTTTTGTCCAATATGTAACCGATATATGACTCATCCTTCGTTAAAAACTCGTAATGTCTCCTTTTGGTAATGTTTATGACTGTACTATTTTACCTTTGCAACACATTCTCTTGGTTACACCTCCCATCTGTGTAAAACGCCACAAGGACGCCAGAGCGCTCGTCTTTCTCTCACTTTCTCTCTCTGTCTCCGGCTCGCTGTGACCTCTGACCTCTCTTTTCCACACAGGGAGACACACATCCACACATCCACACATCCACACCAAACGTGTTCAAAGCTGCTGTTTACGAGGCGCTCCGGGGTCACGGCTATGTAGTATTTGTGGAATGAAACTGGACACACTAGCACCTTTCACAGACTCCTACTACTGTACGGACCAGAGCAGGAATCCAGCCGTGCTTAGCTCAATTACAAGGTTCATATGGAAGAATGCTATTTTAATCCCGCTAAGGTTGAAACAAACAGGTCTCGGTGTTAGCTTTGGATTCCTCGGTGCTATTGTGGAGATTATCACAGATCATATGTCCATTTCAAATTAACCTGCCTTGAGATAGATGCAGAGTGTGGAGGTATTTAAAGAGGCACTGTGTAATGTAATGTAATGTAATTTTTTGGTCCAGTGTGGAATGTTCCGCAGTATCGCCTTAAAAGTGCTTAGGAGGAGGGTCTGCCATCAGCTTGTCTCCATGGAGATTTTATCGTTTTGTCTGCATGTCCTGTTATGGCATTAAACATCTTGCATTTACTCAGTAACATGGGTTTTACTGACTTAAAAACTTGCATTTCTACTTGTGAGTGGGCTCGCCTCTCCGCAGATCTGATGTGCAGCTTGGTGTGATAGTGAGGTGCGCTGTTTCCATAAAGATAAGTAAATTTAATACCATACTGTGGAACATTTCAGGTCGTATCTTCAGGGAGAGAAGAAGGTGACAGACTCTCCATCAAAAAGTTACACAGTGCACATGTAAAAATGAAGACACGTTACTATGAGTCTTTACATATCTGACGTTTAACTCGGTCTGATGGTGTCGCTTGCTAGTATCCATGGTGATAACTTTAATGCTACACCGTGGAAGATTCCAGGCAGAGTAGGTGAAGAAAAGTTAAACATTTAGTAGTGCACATCTAGGGTGACCAGAATTTCAAAATAAAAAACTGGGACATCCTGGTTTTTTGGTGGTTGGTAATAATAAAATTGTGAAATGAGTGAGTAGTTAAGATAAATTGTTATGCAGAGACCATTCATGATTAACACGTGAGCCAAAATAATCAAATTTTCTTAATGATATTTTTGTATTTTACCCCAATAATTTAAAATCTATGCCTCGTTTTACTGTTTGCAGGTATGAAATTGGTCAAAATCAGGGACACCTTGGGACTTTTCTTGTATAAAACTTGGACAAATAACTGGTTTTGGAATAATTGGCTAACCTGGGTAAATAGGGATGTCTAGTCACCCTATGCACATCTAGTATAAAGTTGTATAGTAGTATAAAGCCATTTCCTTAGACCTGTTTCGATTGGCACCACTGACCATTGAAGAATGGGACATCAGCCGTTTTTGACTTCCTTTTATGATCTTATTCCTTCATATCCCACTGGTGACCATGAAGGCACAGGCACCACATTCTCTTCAATAATATATTCCATTTCCAAAGTTTTTAACATCTCTTTCACTTGGGCCAACTTTCTACTTTTTGCCAATTTTACTTCCTTCCCTTTATTGCACAGGGACTAAATTAACATCGTTGCTTTTTGGTGCCAAGAATAAAACATTTAGCTATGGCCCCCAGCTACGAGCAGGTCCACTTTCCCCGTGCATGTGTAAGGTAAGCAGATGCCAGCCGTAAGAAAAGGGCAACTCCAGAGTCCAAGCGCTCATTAGGGCTAACAATGCCATCATTAATCACAGGGCTTTGAGTGGGGCGGACCTGTTCTATGTTAACTGTGAGGCGGGGGTATGGGTGTACGTGTGGGGTGTTATGGACTTAAGCATTTTTAGGCCATGGAGAAATGACAATGAGAGTGAATCCCAAGGTTATATCAAGTGAACTGGGATAGGCTGTTAGTAGGTTATACTGGTCCACTTGTGTACAGTGTGCTGGTATGTGCTGTCCAGACTGGTGCATAATATATCTGCTGTGCAAAGTAATTTCAGGTTCATTCATTTCCTGCTAAATGTGTGTGGAATTAATTTGCAGTATTAGATTTAAACTATACTTAAGAGGTCCACAAGGGAAATTACTCACAAGAATACTTCTTTATAACACAGTGAATCAATTCTTAATAACAGGAGTAAAGTAGTACCAATAATGTGCAGATATATAAGAAGTAAAAATATAAATATAGAAGTAAAATTGTATTGTAACCATATGCTGTATATAATAGACATTATACACACCCGCTTAGTGCTTCTGGCTCCATAAACTGGCCCCATTTCACTGTGTATTGAAACATTGTCACTCCTCACTCTGAAACTGCTGCTGTATTTTTACTTATTTTGTCTGTTAATCAAGATGACTTTGTCCACCTCTTTATGCAGTCTATAGTTGTAACCTTCAGAAATGTTGTTATCTCTGGCAGACTTGAGTAATTCTCTATTTTCATTACGGCGACCACTTTATGAAATTATTTTAAACAATTACTTAGACATAATGGCTCTTTATTATTCACATTTTGTCCTATATGTCACAGAAATGAACTAAAGTGTAAGCTTCAAAATCTCAATAGACATATTTCAATCTGGCATGTGGCATTGTTGTGAGTTGAAAGGACTTTAAGCCATAAGTGTCATATGGCAACTTTGAGGATTTAATCACTAACAAAAAATCTTGCATTTCTCATAGACTTTCATAGGCATCCGACCTCCAGCAGACATCAAATTCTAGTGTATTGTGGATGCAACTAATTACATTTTTGTTTCATATTTTCTTCTCTTTATTTCTCTTTTGATGCATCCCTGCTGGAGAAGAACAACAGACATGTTTTGGTTGGAGAGGTCGCGCCCTGAAGTCGGAGCAGCGGTTGATGTCAAGCAGCTAATTTAGAAAGTGTAGCATGCGTGTAATTGGAGATGACCAGAAACTCTTATATCGCCTTACAAACTCACGGAATTCTCTTATAAGTAAGACGCTGGACTTTTGCTTAAACAAAACATACTTATTTTAATTTAGAGGTTTTTATATATTTGGATTGAGCAGATGGAGAGAAATTGCGAGCAGATTGTGGAGGTATGGGTCTTAGGTTTTGGCTAAGGAGGAGGAGGAGGAGGAGGAGGAGGGGGAGAGGAGCAGCTGTCTTCAGATGTCTGTCTCAGCTTTAAACCAGGGACATCCTTCACTTACCACTGTGGACCGAGCAGAGCTTTAATCTTCAAGAAGTCCTGGCTGTCTGCGATATTAAAGAGCTAATTTTAACTTTGCATGTCTGGTAAGATATACACTTAGACGTGGCAGAGAGGATGCCACGTCTAACCTCCATGTAAATTGCTTTTATTGAGGTTAAATAGACTGAAAACATCTCCCATTTCACCTCTGTTTTCTTTAAAGGTCTTTTTCAGTCTTTTTCTTCAGTTCCACACGTTGCAAGTTGGTATTTGGTTTCTTCTTTTTTTGTTTTCTTATGTGTGTTCTTAACTTTTTACAGTTGTCGTTCCCTGCTCAAAAGCTGGTATCAAAAGAATCAATCATTTTGGTTGCAGTTTTCATAACTAAAACTTTTTCATTACCAGTGTTTTACTTAAAAGTGCACTGTAACTTCTCTAGAGGAAACTTTGTCACCTGTTTGTCTCTATGAAGAGTTAATTGATTTGACTACTGTTTAAATATAGCTCATTATTTTATCTCACTGGAGACTAGAGCTGTGTTGAAAAAATCGATTATCCGATTCTGAATCGATTCGCATATTAAATTCTCAATATCGATTCGCGCGTCCAAAAATCAATTATTAAATATATATAAATACAATTATTTTTTAGTAGCCTATTCCCCCGGTAAACTTTTATGTAAGTCGCGTCCATGGTATTCACGTTGTGGCGCACTCGCACCATAGACTCTGCTGCTCTCACCATCGTGACAGACAACGGCGCTAATATGGTGCGTGCGGATCATGGGTCTAACTCACGTGGGCTGCTTTGCGCATAGAATCAACCTCGCTTCACAAGCCGGTCTCAAACTCCCGAATATTGCACGTCTACTTGGGAGAGTGAGGCACATAGCGAAGTGTTTCCATCGCAGTACTACAGCCACTCTCAGAGCCATCAGTAACTACCAATACTTGCATCATTTGCTGTTAAATGTCAATCTAATGCTAGTTTTAACATGTTGTAGGTAAAACAGGTTAAGGTTAAAAAAAATGTTTTTAAGAACACTAACCAGAATCGAGATTGGATCGGATCGAATCGAATCGGGATAATCGATCCTTAATCTTAAGAATTGGAATCGAATCGATTCTTGAGATTTAAATTGATACCCAGCCCTACTGGAGACAAGGTAACACCACCAGACCGAGTTATGCAAAGTCTGTGGAGAGGTGAGCTACTCAGAGTAAAAATGCATGTTTTCAGTGTGTATTTTAATTACTAAAACACATGTAATTAAGTTAATTGATGGATTTTATGCCATACTGTGAACCTAGTAATGCCTATAGTGACAAACAGTAGCTGAAACGCCACCTGAAAAGTTACATAATTTCCCTTTAACTTTTTTATAAAGCTTTTGCCATCACTCAGCCTGAGTATAAGTCAATATTAGCTTTGTTGTATTCGCCTCAGAGAACAACTAACATTTCCCTTGTATAATTCTCATTTAAATTGCTAAACCCACCAGTCCTGCTGATTCCCACTGCGCTCCTCAAACCCCTTCAGACGAGTTGAAGACCAATCATTGCATATCATTTCGCACGTGCGTTACCTACTATCGACTGACCTTTCACGGCTCCAAAGGTTCTGCCGCGCCACTGGCCTTCGTGCCTTTGAGCCAAGCACCTGATCCATATACACATCTCCTGCAGCTGCCGTCGTAATCACCGGAGTTACACTGAGGAATTGGCCCGAGCACGTATTGATTTCCACTCACTCTCCATTGTAGCTTTTGGCTCTGGGGCGGCAGACTACATCTCAGCGCTATGTTAACTGTGTAGCACCGCTGGGACCCTGCGTAAAAAAGCCCCCGGTCCATCCGTCTTGTCCTGAACGCTAACTTTGATTTTTTGTGTTGTTACCGGCCACTTCTCACCCGCTCCCTCACCTGTTTCTAAAGCTCTGTCAACACACCGCTGAACTCTTACACACAGCTTGCCTTTTATTGATTAGAGGAGTTTTTTGGAAGGCTGAGAGCTTCTGCTCGAGTAACATTATTCTTGCACCGTGTAACTTTTTAATTGAGAGTCCATCACCTGCTGCTTTCTGAGGATATGTCATTGTTCTGCCTGTAGTGTGCCACAGTATAACATAAAACAGTTCATTTATTCAATTGCAGGTGGATTCAGACCGAGCGGTGTTGCTTCTCCATAGATCTAACCTGTAATTTGGTCTGGTTTAGTCTCCATGAAGTAAAAAAAAAATACCATACTGTGAAATATGGACCCTAAACCAGAAAACTTTTTAACTTTGTAACTTTTTGAATGCTACACGTTACACGCTACAAGTTTAAAAGCTGCTCTTTTTCCTCAGATTATGCAATATGACAAAAAAGTATTATTTTTTTTCTCATATTTTCATTAATTTGCAAACAATATGAATACTCACTTACCAAACATAAACTTTCAATCATTGCCAAACACTTGTCTAACACTGCATTTTAAGCATTGTGGCATCACCTGCTTGTCTCCATGGAGATAAATAACTTAATATCATACTGTTATGCTGCATCTCCGTGAAGTCAAGCGTTGGCAGACCCTGTAGCAGAAAGGTTACATAGTGCACCTTTAAACTTTTCATTTAAAAGTAATCATGCTGTAATATAGGAAACCTTCCATTGAGCTTTCAAACTCCACGCACCTTCACCAAGAATCATTTGGACTATTTCAGCCCTGAAATTGCCAATCTCTACTGAACAAAGGGTAAAAGGAGCTGTTAACTTGAAAACTACTTCATTACATCACAAGGTGGAACAGAACATTTTGAGTTTTGTGTGAATGAAACAAAACACAACTTCAGGTATGTTTTTGAGGATGTCACAACATTGCAACATGACCTAAAGCTCATGACATAATCAGACCTTTAACCTTCTCATTTGAACAGGTGCTATTTCTTATGATTCACCATCATATCCGGCGCTCTCTCCTGCCTCCTGTTCTAATGCCCTGTCACGGCACGACTGATCTGTTGCACACAGCTTCCCGTCTCATTGATTTTGGGGCTATTTGTTTTGGGGCGTGATTTTGGTTCTTTTGCATTATAGAAAACATATTACACACTTCACAGCGGCAGAAAAGCAATAAACCTTACTCCATCATCCATTATTCCCAGGAAATTAAAGGTAATGCCTATAAAAGAGAGTGCAGAGAACCTGTTTGTGGATAAGAGTTTGTTGTTTTTGATCATTTTGGATGTCTTTGCTGTTCACTGTTGTGCTATAGTGAATAAGTGACTTTTTTTAATCGCGTTATCTATGGCAGAGAAAAGATGAAATATTCAGTTTTGAACCAATGAATTTCAATGAGGATTTCTGAAGAAGGTCTTCTATGACACACATCTGCTTGCATGTCAGATTCACAGGGAGGAGAAGTCATTGCTCAGCACCGCTCCGATCTTGTTTCATTTTTCTAAGGTGAAGGCCACTTCATATATTTTATTTACACTCATGTGAATTATTCAGATGAGATCTTTCTCGATGAGGCTTGCTAGCGCTAACTGACGAGCATGTGAGCGGATAGAGTGACGCTATAACGACTCTCTGTCCCATATGTATTAATGCACGCCTGCAGCTTTTAGCACAGCCACTGATCAGAGGGACTCTCAGTGCACAATGTCAGTGAGCAGCCAATGAACTGCATTTTGCTTTGTGCAGACCACATCTGTCCACCAAGCTATAAATACTATAAATACTATACAGTTATTTGAGTAGTTTAGTCAATTCTTTATGTCATAGTTTAAAGGCGCACTATGTAGCTGTGCCTGGAAATTCACACTGCATTTTACTTATCTACCTCCATGGAGACAAAGAGGTGACTGGCCGTGTTACCAATCAGGTCTGTGGTTCAGTGAGCCTGTATGTTTCTCAAATAGAGATGAATGCTGATAATGATTGTTTAAAATCCAGAGCAACCCATAGCCGATATTTTTGGGCTGATGTGCAGGACGAATTTGGATTTTTTTCCCCAAATTATGTAAACTTCATATATTACAAACTTGCTTATAGCTATTTGTTTCACCATAAACCTTTAAGAGAGCCGTGTATCACCTTTAGTGCAGTTATCTCTTCATATTAAAGTGTTAATAAAGCATTGTGTCTATTTTTAGACGGCAGATTAACCAAACAAAATACTGGCCTGTGTTGGTCTATCTCTATTTTCAAGGTATTCTTTTTTTTTAGGATAATTGAACAAATGGAAGATATAATTTTAATGCCATACTGTGAAGATTTCCCAGCAACGCAATATCATCTCCATGGAGACAAGCAGATAGCGGTGGTTATTTTTGTAACGTTGAAAATAAGTTAGGAGACATTTAGCCTTATGTATATTTTTCTTTTCCTGCACAATTTACACAATGCATTCCTGAACTTGTATGTACTTGTATGAACTTTTAAAATACTTACACACTTTGTATGCCTCAAAAACTTCCATCTGCAACTATACACTTCTATCTACATTGGTGTCCTTCTCTGTTTTCTCAAAGCCCCCTTTTTTACAGTGTAATCTCTCTTAGTCCTCCTTTCTTCTGCCACTCTCACGTTCTGTCCCTCCACCCCTCTCTTCTCTCTTGACATTTTCCTCTCTCATCCCCTCTCCTCCCTCTTAACCCACTCCATCACACCAGCTTTGAACTGACCACAAGGCAGACTCTATCAAAAGCACATTTACAAAGCCAGCTCCTTGTACCTTCTCCTGAACAGGGCCCTGCTTGTCTCCACCGGTGCCAGGGAATTTGACCTGTCAAAGCTGCCGGCAGAGCACTCACACAAATACCCACTTTAGGGATGCCCGCTGCTGCTGTGCCCGGGTGCCAGGGACTGTTTGATTCAAAGAACAGGTTGGGGATAATCTTTTTAAAATGTCCGCTTAGATGTATTACACCGTGGCTTCCTCTAGTTCTCCTTATGGGTTCATGCTGTGAGGAGGCCATATGGGCGGCTCTGTAATGTGAGAGCGTGTTCTTCTACTTGGATGCTTTGCTTGGAGGAGAGAAGAACTGGGCTTTGGTACAATTTTCGGTTATTATTGCTCAAAGGAATGAATTGTTGACCCTTAACACCTCCCTTGTGGATCAGAATCTTTTGAATCTGTTCATGTCAAAGAGCTGTTCAAAAGGTTTTTAATATTTAATTATATGACAGAAGCCAATGT
>JACN01010421.1:0-21926 GCA_000787155.1 Scartelaos histophorus | reverse complement strand
CTGGAACAGCAGCATCTGAAACACTGAAAAAACTTTATGAAAATCTTAATAGGGGCATAAGTTGCAGGTTGCACACTAACCAGAGGGTTCATGGTTCTTGTTTTCATCAGTGCCATTATAAAGAAGTTACTATTTGGATGTGATACAGCTTATTTCAACCTGCTTTGATGCTATTTGCAGTGCGTATTGGCCAGACCATGACTAATTGTATAAATTAAAGTCAGTATATGATCTAGTCTGTTTCTTTAATTTCCTCCACAGTTATCCTCATTGACCTTAAAGCCAATTTAATCAAAGGCATCTTGAATATGCTGTGATAAAACATCTCAATTAATAATACTGTCAGTTTTCACAAGCCTTTAAATTTTTTTGCCAGACAAAAAATCTACAGGCAAAGGGTTTCGTCAGCGCCGTCTCCTCGGGCAGGTCGTGTGAGGATGTTGAATACGAGCGTTCCTCTCGCACGCTGTTAATACTTTACAAATAAGTCCTTGAGCAGTCTATTTCTTCAAAGGCTTCAAGAGAACAATGGATTCACATCTTATTCCTCTGCCATGTTTGTTCTTAATTTGCTTGGCATTGTGGGTGAAAACCTGTTTCCTGTTTACAGACAAAACAGAGAGGGATAAAGGGGAAATAATTAATGATTGGAAGCCCTCAGGGAGAGCTTTAAAATCTACATAATATCAAACCGGAGCTTTTCTTTTTTAATAACAGGCGTATTGGGTTGTGTGATGTGCTTCTTCCATGCCTAATTACTGAGATATGAATTATCGTTCGTCCTTTACAATTTAGTAAATAAATCTCCAGAGAGCTCATTTGAAGGAGGAAGTAGGCCATATTTCTAAGTGGAGAAAGCAATGTGTGCACTAAGTTCCATAGGGGGAGTGCATAACCAAATCAGTCATGTAATAGGAGATATCAAAGCCCCTGTTTACTCAGAGGATGGCAAGCAGCCGTTTTGGGTTTCGACAGGGAGAGATAACCAGCTCACATCAGTGGCGGCTGTCTTCAAAACACATGTTCCCTGGCTTGTTTGCCAACCTAAAAGCGGAGATTAAAATCAATAGAGGAACGCCAAACTCTTAAAGTGGGATCAGAGGAGGTAGGAAGGTTAGTGGAAATGGAAAAAGGCAAATATCAGGAGATTTGCAGAAGATAGGGAAATCCAATCAACACCATACCACTGATGGGTTATTCTGCACAGGGGGACACTGTGGGCAGCCCTGCAGGTACAGCTCTCCCTGGACTCAGACCACTCCAGACACACTGCAGTAATTTACATTGACAAAGCTGTCAGAGGAGAGGGGGCCTCCTGTGCCGTGATGGATGCTGACCTGGGAAGAAGAGAAAAGAAAGTACAAAGAAAGGAACAAAGCAACACAAAGTGCATGAGGTTTTCTGTATATTCTGTGTTAGCTAATATGTAAAAAGCCCAGTATTGTAGTGCAGTATCTGATTACTCTGTCATCAGGTTCATCATGTCTAATAATGGTGTATCTTTTTTTTAGACAATGTGATTATTTTGAATCTAGAATGCTTGAAATTGCACAAGGAAATAATTTCCTTTCTGTTACAGGTATAGGTGTTGTAGGTAATTTTTCTGTTGAATAATAGGACATTCAATTGTTAATTGCTATAGAAACAGTCCTAATTGCTCACTATTCTGAAATCCACGAATCTGAGTTATAACAGAGCACATAACATACCCCAGCAAAGAAAAAAAGTAGAACTTGCACTTTCAAAAGCAGTCCATCGATTCCAGCCCAGCGTATTGATAAAAGATACATTCTCACAGCCCAAAGAAGCCTCAGCGGGTTATATCAATATTTCATTGTGCCTCACATGAGGGTATATAAACTAAAGTAAGAGAACAGAGGGGAGAGGAAGGCAGGGCAAGTTTTCCTCTCTGCTCTTGATTCCCTCTTCCTGTGCAAGTGCTGACGCTGCAGCTCGGGGGGCAGGTGCAGTGTGGTGTCACGGGCCCCTGGTGTGCAGCTCTGTGCTCCTGTCACCTCCACTAACGGTGGCCCTCGTCAGCAGGACCGGCTCTCCCCGCTCGCCTCACTCCCCTGTCACCTGGCCTCTCTCATGCAGGCCAAGGTGACTCCCTTTGCTCTGATGCAAAAATGACAGCTACTGCCTCCTCAAAGTCCAATTTTCCCTATTTTGGGCTTTTATCTCCTCAGAGGCAGTGCCTTGTTGCATTATAAGGTCTGAGCTATTTGTAAACATTGCTAATTTCAGTTTAATACGACACTCAACCTTTTCATTTGAGTAATTACATCCTCACAGTCAGTAAAAGGTTGCTATTGAAAGTTTAGCAATCAGTACAGTACTGTGGTGAATCAGGTTTTCCGTTACCATGTAGAGACTTAGAGCCTTTTAGCAGTCAAACTCAGATGAGTATCACCATATGCACACACCACAGTTTGAAGAACAATGAAATATTTGTTTTATTTAGAGATAATATTGATGCTAATATTTATGTTTTTATTCTCCATTGATTCAGTCAATATTTGGATCTACATTACCCACCTTTAGGTTTAATGTAGGCGTTAAATAAGATCTGGTGTAGTCGGAAATCCAAATATGACCTTAGGCGTGGACCTGGTTTGAAAGGTCTGCAAACTGCCCACAATTTTCTTACCTTGATTTAAATAAAAGAAATTATAGGCGACAACTGACTAACTGGAGCCTCCACCAAGGCATTGTGTGAATATTTGTAAAGCTAAAGCAATGCTAAGAAATCTAGTGACAATCCTGGCAGGTCTGTAACAAACTTATATGTCTGAGGGTTTTTTTTAGCTTAAATGACTCACTTTAGCTCCCAAGTTTTTTTCACTCCTCATCCACTAAATTCGGCGTGATAAAGTGATTTAAGGCTTTGTTTGAAAACTGTGACTTTGTTCTTTTGGCTGATAATGTTCCTGTTAATCGTTCTTTGAATTACAAATTATTTCAAGTGCAGTGCATTAGGACTAGTATTGTGAGAGTTCTGTTTGTTTTGCTTATTTTCAGTCTGCCCTTCTCTGTTTTGAACTCTTTTCTTCTGATTGTTCAGCTTGCATAAAAAATGTCTGCTGTCGTCATGTACAATGGGAGCTGGAATCCTGTTTGGAGTGTTTTTAATGGGTAACTGGGACTAAAGCCTGACGGAATGAGACTGTAGTGGCGAGAGAGAACAAAGAGAGAAGATTCTAGTGTTTTTTTATTCTCTAGAGAACCACAGAGACATTGTACCAGGCCTCACGCTGTGATAAAAGGCCAACGCTGTCCACCTGCTGTCTTCTCTTGCATTTATCATTAGCTGGACCTGTCATATCGCACAGGCTCCGGTCAATTATTACCATCATCTATTTGCGCTGTGACACAAGTAGCCATCTGGTGCCGAACATGCAGCTGGAATTATAGGTCATGCCAGCTCTTATGTTACACTGTACTTCCCCTCAATCATAACCACATTCGCACACTTTGAACTTTTGCTAACAGGAAATTAGCGAATGCTCTGGCTGGCACAGTATATTTTAGCGAGGGCTGCTTGTCACTGATGTACAATTTTGCTCGCATGTCTACAGCCCAAACTGTTCTGTCCTCTAGAAGTGAGGAATTCATTTGGACGACATCACAATCTCTTCACTCTGCTGTGCCGTCAGTCACACTGCAGAGAGGGAGAGATGGCGGTGTGAGGTGTCTAGCAGCTGCGCGTTGACTCATTTAACATCCAGACACTGTTAGAGCACCTAACCAGAGAGATGCACTTACCGCACAACTGTTCCTTATAATGATCCTGTCCAGAAATATGCTTGTTTCTTGTGATTCATTTGGTATATGGTTAATAATAATAATGATATAATAATGATGCACTGATTTATATAGTGCTTTTTAAGAAACTCAAAGCACATTATTCATTCACTACACATGGTGTTGAGTTACTATTGAGGCCACAGTTACCCCAAGACAGACAGTAGAAAGGCTGTCAGTTTGCACAAATGGCCTCTCCAGCCACACTCACACACCACTTTCATACTGGGAAATGTGGGTTAAGTGTCACACAACAACAGATTTTTGTTACTGGTGCCCCTAGACTGTATAAAAGAAGTGGACTAAGAGAGTGTGACGTCACCCATAGAGTTTAGCGCCGCTCAAGTGAGGCTCAAATGAGGCTCAAATGAATGGTTACAGGAGCGAATCTGGAGCCAAGCTCCATGTTATGAAGAGGATTTTTTTGACTAACAAAATAACGAAGAAAAAAAATCAGGATCGTGTAGAGCGGGTGAATAAGACCAAGGTGATGAGGCTCACAGCAGCAGGTACAGAGCGAAGAGCATCAAGATCCTAATGTAAGTCAATGGGAACCAGGGTCAGAAGGAGTCAGAAAAGACTCCTGTCAGACTTCTTATTTGGCACACGGCGGCTAACACGTTAGCTATGTCCATTCATGTATACGGTCTATGCTGGTGCCCCACTGTGGCACCTGATGTACCAAGAGACAAAACCGTCAAATGTTTAAGAATCTACAAAAAGTCAAAAGTACCAACTGCCACACTAGATTTATACTGTTTTAGGGACATCATCAAAAACATGATTTTTTGCATCACTGGCATTTCCTGCTCTTTTAATTAAAACATCACCATTATTCTCTAAAATGTCTCTAAAACATTTGTTGTTAAGTGTGAAAGTATCATGTGAGCAATTTCAGATTTCTTATAAGCAGCTGATTGATCTTTGTGCTCTATCATGAATTCATACAAATAATGTAACCTATAGAGATATAAACTCTACCGCACATAGGCTTAATAGTAACACGTGCATGGTGGGAAATTGCTTTTTCTCCATTTTATTTTCAGGATCAGATGGCCACAGATGACATCACTATGTAAGCAGTGGTCACATCTGCTGAGTTCTCCACTCAGGGGCTTGCCTCAAGAGCAGAAACTTCCATTTACTGAAGGCCATTCTGAAAATGATATTTGGCAATGTCATTTTGTGGGTATCTAAGATTTCCATTGGTCAGGCCCTTATCGTTTCAGCTGCAGGGACTATCATAGACAGTGAAGATAAACATTAGACCTGAATGTGTCATTTTATACTTGATGCTTTTTGTAGTCTATATTTTTGCAGCTGGAAGCAATTCACATTTCTGTCTCCAACAGTAACAGCTATTTAGATTTCACCTCTAAGGACCACTGTAGGCTTTTACCTTATTTATCGCTATTTAGATTTTCAAATTGATTCAAGGTTGATGAGTTTGATACCAAAATTATCTAAAAATATCATTTATAAAACTAAATGTTAACTAAAATCTTTTTAACAATTAGTAGTTTTCTTCAGTTAAACAAACAAACAAACAAAAAATATTATAAATAAATTAATAAATATTATATTGGAATTTATTGCTTTGAATATAGTTGTTCTAAAGTGCATTAGTTGCATCACTTTACATTTTCTCATCTGTCCAATGACACATCATTTGAATAACTTTAACTCCCCTCTGATACTTTTTAAATGCCAAAATATAATTACACTGGAGCTAAATATCTGGCAAGCTGTTCCACGTTTATGTATGCTAAATACATTTATTGCATGGTACTTATTCAGCAGAGACTATCTTTGTATAATCCTCCATTACATTTATTATTCAACAGGACTGATAGCAGTTTTTCCTTTTCCCTCTCTTCTCATGTGGGTTTAAGACTCAAAGCTGCAAATCAAACATTCTTTTGTTCACTGTTCATTTGGAAAGCAGACTTTGTCCCTTTTACTGGAGATTGTGAAAATGGTGCATGGCAAGCCTCCTCAGAACAGATCCTCTGCTCAGCTTAGAAGGTTCATGAATACTCAACCCCATTGTGGAGATCAAACATGGAGAATTCAGTATTCCACTGGGCATCATGGGAGAATTGTATCCTTATTATTGTGCACTGATGGCTGTGGTATATATTCATCTAAATGAGAATGTGTCATGAGATATTTACTGCCCTGTTATCTTCTTATCTTCTAAGTTGTGTCCTCATTTACTTCTTGAAGATTTCTTTTTGCTATCTGTCTTAACAGTAATGGGATGCTATTATAACTGCTGTATATTTAAGTATGGCATTTTGGTCTGACACCTGAGTCGTTCTATTTCTGTATTTTTATATTTCTTTAAAACAATATTCTGAGCTCTAGGCTGCAGATTTAGTGTTGGGGTTTGAGTTGTAAGAACCTTACTTTCCTCTAGTGCTGTCCACAGAGTAAGACACTTACACCTGCCTACAGACTGTCTCAAGCCCATCATTTGACCATGTCCTCCATTTTCTTTGTGGCTTTTTTTTTTCCGGCTAAATGAGGTCCATGACCCTGGCTTTCTGCATGGCCAAACTCTCACTTCATTTCCTAGCAGCCGTGCATTGGGGGAGAGGCTGGCACTGAGACAGAAAACACTTTTAGCAGACGGTTTAGTAATTATGCACTGGAAACCAATCAGCCTGAACACTGCTTCTTAATTAGCAGAACCAAACAATAGTGCATGGATCACAAGGACCCAGAGGTCACCCACACTCCCATCAGGTATCCCTTCGAGGGGCACTTTAAAGTGGCCTGATCCTGTTTTTGCCGCTCTTCACCTGCAGACGCCTTGCGGTTGTCACAGATGTCACACAGCGGGTAAAGACCTGCTGTGCACTCACAACATGAAAGTGGAAGACCTGTTTAAGTCAGGATTGTGGTTTGTGGTTAGAGTAGGCGAGGATTTGCAATCTTTGTATATGCAGGCAGAAGAGAAGTAAGGTCACCCAATCCATTCTAATCAAGACCACGGCCGCTTCACACATGCTATTCATTAGTAAACAAGGCAAAGAGCTGCGCCACAACAAACAACTTAGCCGTAATTAGCATGTAGGGGATCTGGTGGTGGACAGCGCCTCTGATAGGGGTCAGGACAAACAAACCTCTGGCGTGGTGTGGATTTAAAACAATGCATTTGATTCAAATTACAAAAAGATATCCTTACATGCTCGCTTTGATAAACAGTGGAGCTAAAAATGGACTTAAAGGTGCACCATGTGCCTTTACTGCTGGAAGGTCGCCTGCTTGTCTCCACGGTGATGTTTTTGCTTTGGCAATTTTGCAGAATGGCATTGAACCTGCACTATAAATCTATGGAGAGGCAATCTGCTCACAGGAAGCAGATTTTTTTTTTTGGCAATAATAACACCTGCAAATGAATTAACATATGCTGTATAAGATATGATATGTTTAATGCCATACTGTGGAACATTTCAGCCAAAGCAATAACATCTCTATGAAAACAAGCAAATGGCAGATTGCAGACCAGAAAATCTACACAGTGCCCCTTTAATTTTTGATATTTACAAAATGTATATACAAAATGACCCATTAGAGCACAGTGCACGGTTGTTGTAATAATTCATTCAGTAATAGTACCCAGACTAAATTACAACCATGAGGGGACAGTCTCTAATTTCCGGTGCTGGAAGATTTTAGATGGCCACACTCTTCTTCATAAAGCTTCATGAAATAACACTAAAAGCAATTTAGATAAAGAAAGCTCAAATATGGAGATAATGAGCAGTAGGCTGGTAGCAGGAGTCACAGTGCGGCCGTCTGACATGGTGCCAGCGACTGTTACTATTCTGTGCTATTAACAGTTAGCTAGAGCTGCTTGGTAATAGTTTTTTTTTTTTGTCTATTAATGCCTCACGCCAGAGCCAGCCAGTTACATGCTGTGTCATTAAAGGTCACTGCAAATTGGATCCTTAAATGAAGACAGCATGAAAAAAGTCCAGGCTCCTTAATAGGATGCCAATACAAGCTCTGATTATTATTAATGATTTTTCTGACTATTGATTTGGACCTGTCTTTTCAAAGTCTCGGGCGAACTCTAACAGCCAAACTATTTAAAAGGTGTGCTGCTTGATTGCCGCTTGTAAACAATGGAGTAGCTTATCATTCCTCTCACAGAAGTAATGGCTGATAGGAACATTAAAAATGCATAAGTTAGTGCCTGAATGTTTGAAGATGTCCATTGTGATTAGCTTTTCAGTTAAGCGAGAAAAAAAACCAAAACAATCATAGCAAACACTAGCAATATGAAAATTATGTAGCTGCAAGGTCAAAACTATTAAGTGAGGCGAACAATTAATCAAAAATAAATAGATATTTTTAGTGTCAAAAACTATCCAATATCATACCAACATTTTAAACTGAATTCTCTTTTCCCTTTCATGACTCTTCTCGCCACATTCATTAAACTATTCACATAAACCAGACGCATAATTTTTCTGCGACACCCTACTCCATCTAAACACATTCATTATGGTGTCGGAAATTATTTCAAATTCTCTCATGTCAAGGTGCAGCGACTTACACATTGCCGCATTTATAGTTGTACATGATATGAGTCGGTCTCAAATGGTGATTTTCACAGTAAGATTCCCAAGGCTTTTCTGTATGCATGCCATCAAGGCCAATGCACTTTGTATATTCAGGGTTACTGTATAATCTCTGGTTATTAAAATGTGTTATTCAGCCATAATGGAAAATATCATTCTAATTTCTAGGTAATTATACGACCATTATCATTACAATACATTTGGTTCTTCTAATAGAAAACAAAAGACCATTTATCTGTGTGCTTGCCTCGTGCATATTTTATTTAAATACGGCATGCAAGTGTTGAAAATCCTTTCCAAAGGTCTATGGTATACAAAGCTGTCACGTCACATGACAGCTGGACGGCTCTTAATTCCTTATGGACAGTAAATATTATTGTGCTTCTTAATATTCAACAGACCTGATGTGATGTGCTTTCAAATTAATATTAATGACCTGAATTATGAATGTGGCTGTTCTTCAGTGAAAGCCAAGTGCGTTATTAGCATTCTCATATAATGCTTTTGCAACGACAGAGAAGATCATAGCCTTTTTTCCTCATCACTAAGAGAACTCAGGATAATGTAGTTTCTTTGAGGAGTACACGCACCTTTGGGAAATAGGAATCTAATTATAGTGAGTTGGGCAAGGTTAAAAACATGTATTAGTTTTAATTATTGTTCATGTTGTTTTTACTGTAAGAATATGAATCTGAGACACCAACAGAGAAACTGTGAAAAGGTGGAAAATGCTGCATGGAGAGGTTTTATAGGAATCATGATTAGATTTGAAATGTATGTTAAAAAAGTAGGATTCTGAGTGCATATTGTAAACAGTGTTGGGAAGAATACTTTGAAAATGCATTTAGCTACAGAATACTGAAAACCCAAATATTTTGTAAAATATTCTGATACATGGGCTAATCAGGGTATTGTATTCTGAAGACTTAAATTTAAGATTTAACATTCTGTATTTTTGAATTATTAATTAACAATTAACAATTTTGTGAAGGCCGCCGAAATAACTGTTATGATTTTGGGCTATACAAAAATAAATTGAATTGAACTGAATTGAAATTAAAGTGTAAAAATGCACGTCTTGACAAATATAAAGCTAATATTATACTGTGCAACATATGGTTAATACAGATTTATGTTTGTTTGACTACTTACATTTCACATTTATTTATCACTAACTGGAGAAGGAAAAATTGCACGTGCACAGTGCAGAGAAGTGTTTGAAGTACAAGTACAACAAGTGTATTCCTTTGATTTTTGAAAAGTAACTGTATTGTGAATACTGAACCACCAAATGAAAAACAATTGTACCAGAATACAGTTACTCAAAATTTGAGGACGTATATATTAATTTCCCAGCACTGATTGCAAACATCTCCAGGAGCATAAACATTTTAAAAAATTGGAATAAAAATATTGAAAATCCATACATTTCTAAAGTGTGGAGATCTAAACTACAGGTACTAGATGTTTTTACACAAAGACAGGATATTTTGTTCTTTGCAGACATTCTATTATCTAAACAATTGCAACTTTTGTGATTTGTTCCAAGAGAAATTGCAATTTAGATTTGGTTACAAAATATTTTATAGCTTTGGTTTGTCCTTGTCTATACTGATTTGAAGTTTTTGTCTTTTGAATCCTCGTTGTTTCATTTATTATTTTTATTTTTTTGTATTTTTATGTTATGCTATTTCATTTTAATTTAAAAAATAAATCACAAAAAAGGAATATTGTCGTCGCTTTGTAGTGAAAGTGTATTTTGCTTTTACAGCCCCCCCCTCCCCTCACTCGGGAGGCTTTTTGCGGTGACAGAGGAGCTAGTAGTGGCCTTTCTCCCTCATCACTGGGAGTGCACTGGGTAACACTCACAGTTACCTTTGAGGAGAGCATGCACTAGCAGTAGTAGCAGCCCACAACCCCGTCATTTCTGGGCCATATCGACTGCCAACTTGATGTTTCAGTTTGTGTTACGTGACATTTGGCTGACTGAACAGAGGTGTTGCGGACAGCCATCACCGAGAGAGCAGGGAGGAAGGCGACCGCAGAGAAAGACATAGATACAAGGACAGCGGGGCGGGGCAGGGCTGGAGGAGCACACGCTGGAAAAAAATACAACTCGAATATCAAGCCTTATCACAGCAGGCTACAGTTCTCCAAATGTCTCTCTCCAAACGGCAGGCGTAGGTGCACATTAGATATAATGGTGTGTCTTTGTCCAGACGTGGCCATTCTACACGCTCTGTGCCCAGCCTATAGTCTCAAATATCAAGAGGCTGCCATATGAATGATCTTTCTGATTACATTTTTAGAGATATTACACTTTTTTGGTTGGAGAAGTTGGAGTCATATTATTCATTGAAATTGCTGTTATTACAGCTCCAGTTAATGTGCACTGGGGACTGAGGGGGTAGAGTGAAACTTTGACTACGAGGTTGGTGGTTTTATATCCCGCTCTAATCAGTTCATAGTCTTGTGTTATTGAGACGCGTCACCTACCTTATCCGTGTTGATTATTTTATTTGTACTTTTTTGTGATTATTTTATTTGTGCATTTCAAAAGGCCAAATGGCATTCACACTGATAAAGAAAATGCAGAAACAGAATTGTATCCAACAGAACAGATATAAATAGTAATATATATTGACAATACATAGTGTTAACCCCAATATGCACATGTTTGCTTGTTGATAGGAAAAATTGCCATGGCAACCTGACAAGGGAAAAAATAAATGAAAAAAAAAAGCAGAAGTAGTGCTATTTTAGGAGCAGCTGCAAGTGAGTTATTTCTTATTCTTTAGTACATTTAAATACACAATTTTGTTATGTCCTCATACTTTCTCTTCTCTTCTGCCAGTGGCCATCAACAGTAAACCTCAGATCTTTCCTACAGCATTGTGAGAGCTGTTGTGTTTGAACACTAAAAGCAAAGTTGATGTTGAATTCTTCATCACACATCACTGTGAAATGATTTATTAAATCAGAAGAGTGGGAGCGAGCTCTAACTCATCTCATGATCTGTGCAAACAGTCTGGATAAAAATGTCCATGATGTAGTGTCCCTGGTCTACATTAAGTGGCCCGTCTGCAGCTTCTTATGCAACGATAACCTTGAAATTCAACTTGCTGAAAGCTTAATCTCACCACGCAGTAGTGTATAAATGTGCTGCACATAAAAACTCTGCATCAGATAAGCACTGCCAGATACAGAAGGTGAAACTCTATCGAAATAAGATATATGTGATTGTATAACTGCTGTGAGGCAAACCGTCTGTTTGGCCTAATGTATGCTCTAGGGAAGTGTTCAGTGATAGAGTATAGGGTCTTAAAGTTTGTATATCACAAAAGGGTAAGCCACTCAAACGAATAAGATGTTCCTTTTGGGCGTAAAGCTTAGTGCATATTTTATAATGTGCAATCATATAAAAGACAGTGTACTTACTACTTATATCCAGCCTATATCCAGCAGTGTACTTGGTAATTATTCACATTTCTTTCAGAGCTTCACATGTTTTCTTTTTACTTGTCACGTCACACACAACATCCACTGAAAAGAATAGTTGGCACGTGTTAGATAGTGCTCACAAACAGTTTTAATTTAGGTGCAGATATCTTTCTTTCTAAAATAAATTTGTCCTCATTAAAATGTGGGATAATGAGTTGTATTATTAGGGCCTTTAAGATATAAAAACAGCAGTCGTTTCTATTGTGCTGAATTTGGCACACACCATGATGAAACATTCATTATCCTTTCCGCTAATTAAACATGTTGTCTTTTTAATATTTCAAATCTGTCCATCATACCTCACAGTGACTCATTTCGCCTAAACAAAAGATATCATGTCCCCTGCGCTCTACCATTCAGAAGGTACAATTGAAAATGCATTGTTGCCAGTAGACATGCATTCATGAGGAACAAGGCTTTTTTTAGTCAGTTGTTCCAAAAATATGAATGTAATTACCTCCTCCACCAAGAAAGTTTTTGGTTTTGTTCACGGCTGGTAGTTTATTGATTAGCCTTGTACCAAGATACTTTAAATGTGGTTGAATTTAGATGTTGTAGAAAACATCATTTATTTTGGTAACACTTTCCATCTTAGAAACACTACAGTTCTGTACCATTTTAAAATATTAATTCCCACTGCATGACATGTAGTTTTAGTTACAGTTAAGCTGGAATTTCATAATATACACAGAATTTAAGGGTCGAATGTAAAATGGTAAAAAAATGGCATTATTATATTAGTTTACAGCAGGTCTTAATAATAAGTGTCTTGTTAGTCTCTTGTTAGTCTCACAGTCCTGATTAACTGGTTGATCGTGTTTTAATAGACCAATATTTATATTAGTTGCTGATTATTTTATTTAGATTATAAGGATTTATATGGGACAACAGCAGAAAAGAGAAGGTAGTGAGACTTAACTGAACATTGGGTTTATATGTAAAAATTGTTTCCTTGTACTTTTTTCTGCATAAATATTTGTTTTTGTTGTAGTCTGTGAGTGTAATTTGGGTCAGATACACAGAGATGTGCAATAGTTTTGGGACTTTTGCCACACCCTCTTTTTAGTTGCCACTTGGATCGACAGGACTTGACTTTGGATGACCAAGAGTTTCTTTGGTTGACTGAAGCCCTTTACAACATGTGTCTTTCCCCAATAAATGTATTTTTGGGAAGACTGCAGCAGCTCACTACTTCATCTAGTGGTTAAAACCATCACAACAGCATTTCCAATATCCAATCCTCTAAAGTCTGTAAGTCAGTGATCATGTCACACGAATCCCACAGACTTTGCAAAACTGTATTTTTAAATATTTTGACTGGGCTTTTCTGACATTTGCTTGTTAAATGTGAAAAGGGAGACAGGTTCTTTATTCAAATTGAAAAGTAAAAAGTCTGAAGGCTGAGACATGAATAGGCTTTTTTATTGTCGGTGGAATGTTTTGCACGAGGTTTTGAGGTGTCAAGATCCTCATTAGAGTGTGCTCACGCTGTTCCCCTCTGGCAGCTCACACTACAACCCTGTGTCGCAGCTAAACAAACGCAATGTATGTCAAGGCATTCCAGCGCATCACAAACAGTGCACGGGAGATGTTAACTCTGCCATAGACATGTGCCTCCATTCTGCTTTCATGTGGGATCATTTGACTTTTGGGAGCTAACCACTGGAGTCTTATTACAGAGAGCCTGACAATAAGAAGAACAGCATAAGAACATGTGTGAAAAGACAAGTGCGCTGTTAGATAATGTTTAATACATCAATCACAATCGACGCAGTATAACAACATAACAACATGAATACACTTTACCTCTTAATAAATGTGATTTTCTTTTTTTGTACCTTGATGATTGTAAATTGTCACATTTTTATATAACACTCCATGTTGAAAGCAGTCAAAGCGCTTTACATCATTCATACAGTGTATCCAGACACTGGGAGTGAGGAAGGTAAAGTGTCTTGCCCAAGGACAGAACAAGAGCATTCATGGAATCACACCACTAACCTGTAGGTCAGTGGATCGCACCTATGATTTTTTTGTTGAGAGAGGGATTTGAACTGCCAACCTTTGGATCAGTGGACAAACATTCCTCCAACAGACCTTTGAAGAGGTGCTTTGTATTTCATTTGCAATTTGTTGAGATGTTATATAGAAATCATGTAGTGTAATGTAAGATAATCACGTAGCATAAGATAAGATAAGAGAACATTAATTTGTCCCACAATGGGGATTCCAGCATTGCAACAGAAAGTCCAAGCATAACAGAAAGTATATACAATAAAAAGAAATCAAGAAAAATAACAAATTAAAACACTAAAATTGAAAAAAGTATAAAAATAAGCATTTTATTTTGGACTTGTATTTGTGGATATTGATTGTAAATATGCACTGTGCATGTCTATATTGCGTATATTTATTCTACATGTATTCAGCAGCACAGAGAGTAACATCCCTCTGGACCAATTAGGTGTATTGGATTGGACTGATTCTTATTGTTGTTTTTGCCAGTTTAAGGAAATGTGGCATTTCAAAGTCGCATTAAATCCCAAATACACATGAGGGCTTGTCAGGACACCAACTAACATAAAGTAAAGTAACAAACATTACATTACAGGGTGGAACAACGAGGAAATAAAATAAAATAAAAGGCTCCTTCTAAAATTAAGTTTGTGCTACATTTTGATTAAAACCAGAGCTTATAAAAACGTAGGAACACTCAAGGACAAAACAAGATGTTATTGGGCTAAATCAATGTCATCTGGCCTGAGACATCTGTAAAATGTTGTCTTTTATTATGTTAAGACAACAGCAAAATTGGATTTCCAAAAAGTCATGAATTAAAATGTTTATTTATCATGTTGAGACTAGATAACGCTGGCGGTAAAGTATCTTCAGCTTTTTCAGTAATAGTATTTTTTCTAAAAATTTCTTTTATAAGATAATTGTAGTTTACTTTTCTTTTTTTGTAATGGAAAATTACAGCAATGCACCTTTATTTTCCATTACGAAAGCTTCCCTAATTTTGAGCCTACTAGCATATTAAAACCATTATTTATAATCACAACTTTTTAAACAGATTATGTGAAGAACATAAAAGGTTCTTCTGTATTTTAGATGGTGGATCGTCGTGGCATTGCTAATGTATTAAAGGGGCATGTTAATCTTACAAAGAGAATTTAGAGTAGTATGAGTATGCTAAAATCACTTCAGTTAAATATATATATATGTATTTTGTGTCAGCAGTTCTCTGTCAAGGTGGAGGGGTCACGCACGTCGCCACCTGACACCGGCCGCCCTGTCCATCCGTGCGCAGCCTGACGAATAAGCACAATGAAGGTCATGTCGAGCCCCTGACCTGCTCCACGAAACAGCAAAGGTGAGTGGACACACCTGCGCGCTGCCGGCCCATCGATTTAATTAAGCAAATGTGCACAGATCTGTTCTCCGAAGGAAAAAAAAGAAAACCCAAAGAGGAGAAGACACATGCACTCACTTGTAATCAAAACTGGAGCGTTGCATTGGGGATTGATGAATGAGCTTTTAATCTGCATAGAAATAGCCAGGTTACAAAATTGAACTGCGGTCTCTTCTCTGCCCAGTTTAATGTACGAAGGAGCGCTGGGATCTTGGTCTAACATCACTTTATTAGAATATGTTTGTCCTTCCAACGCTGACCTTATTCCCGGCCTTAATTAAATGCTCCTCTAATGGCCGCTCTGTCTGGCTGTGGTGACTGGCTGCACGCATGTATCAAGGCCCTGTAGCTAACTTTGGATCTCCTAAATCCTATATCGGGAGTGCTCCAGCGGGACGTGTTTGAAGGTAAGGTCCTGAGTGAATTGACATCATGGTGATATTTTGGTCTTAGCTCGTGCCCTCTGAGTCTTTATTGGCTTGTGTGTGTTAGCCCACCACAAGAGCTTGTTCTGAGCCCCTTATTTCATTAGCTTGCACGCCTGTAATTGTATTTTAGATGAGTTAAGATGGCTAAAGTCACAGTAGAGACTCTCTTTTTATGAACAACCCAAACCATGTGATTAAAAGCAGGTGTGCAGAGCAAGCAGTGTGTGGTACGGGGAGGATTCTTAATGAGATTTCAAGCCGCTAATTCAATAGTCAAAAGTAAACAATAAGAGGCCGGGGAGAACAGGGGAATGCCAGGGGTAAAGCAGAAAAGAAAGAACACTCAGACAATCACTTTTACATTACTTTGGGCTGTTAATCTACTTCTTGGAGAAGTTGTGGGTGCTGTGGTCCACTGAGTCACTGTGGACCTGAACCAGATACCACAAGTTCACACATCCGGCCAAAACAACTAATAATGATTTTAGTAATTTGAACATTTTTAATAATACAATTTAAATAATAATTAGTTATTTATTTAAAGGAGTGCTATGTAGCTCTTTGCTTGGGGGTCCGTCACCTGCTTTTGTCTACAGATATAATATTACTCTGCTTAGAATGTTCCACAGTATTACGTCAAACAGCACTGACGTCATAGTATTTCACATTTATTCATGTACAGGTGGTTTTACAGCTCAAAAATACCCCTTAAAACAGGCATTCTGACTGTGAGCAGGGCTGTCTCTCCACAGATCTGACCTGTGCCTGTGGTTTAGTTTGGTCTTCATGAAGATAGATAAGATAGAAGATAGAAAGAAGATAGAAAAGGCATATTGTGAAACATTACAGAAAAAGCAATACCATCTCCAAGAAGAAAAGCATTTGACCAGAAAAGTTACATATCCAGTCCCATTCTAAACTATTCAGGAAAGTCAAAACATGTCCTATTTTTTCAGTACTAATATTTTTCTATATATTTCATAACGTCACCTTACTAAAATAATCGTCTAAGTCACTTTTTGTCAGTTTTCATTAGGTAAAAAAATGCCATAATTTCAATTTTTTCCTGAAAAACCTGAAAAAATTACTTATGCGATTATTTTAGGAAGGTGTCGATATGTATATGAACCTGTTCTTAGTTCACTATTGTTTAGATATATACTTGACACAGCCACATATTCATTTTGTCCTGTCACACTCATTCAAAAACTAAAAACGTTGTGTAATTTCTGTTTGATTATGTGTTCTGTGTTTGAAAGTAGATCAAGATAAAGCAAAGAAGCATTAAGTAATTTGCATTTCTGTTAAGTAAAACCAATACTTGTGTATGACTCAACATGCTTTTATAACAATGTTTCTTCTCAGTTCCTTCCTCTACCTCCCACCTTGTTTTAATCCATCAACCTGGAGACTAATCCGTTTGAACATTCAAAGCTAGAGTCGCCCGCACCATGATCAATTACAGACTTTGGGCTCCTGTCTCCCGCTCTGACATCATGCAAACTGCACCACAAACACGCATTTATTTTGTTGACACCGTTTTGCTCATTTTTCCCCGACTATCTTTATTCAATTTGCCATAAGCATTTTAAAATTCTGCACCAGTATAGTACTCTGGATGATAACTTTCACTTGTTTAGCTTGCATTATGTCAGAAAGAAAAACAAGTCGTTACAGATGTACCTTCTCTTAACATAAATCATTTTCACTTGACTTTTCTGTGAGTAATGTTTGTCACCGCATACATTTTATTGATTTGTCACTTCTCGCTTTGGACTTTAACAGTGGCTATGACTCTTTGCACGTTTTCTCATTATCCCTTCCAGCCCAGGTATGTTTCGAGGGAGGGTTGGTGCTCCGTGGTTAATTCCTCGACTGAGTTTTGCGAGCATTGTTTCGCTGTGGCCTACATAATGGGCAGCGCTCTGTTGAAAGGGATCCTGAGGGGGGACTCTAATAACCCAGATAGATAGTGCTGTTACGTTTCTATCTGGCGACACTTTGTCTTTGCCTGCCAGCGCACAGGTGCCTTACTCATAGCATTCACGGGGCTTCTCTCCTCTGGCATGTAAATAGACTGTCTCACCCGGAGAGCCGAGCGCTACACTTTTGTCAGATAGCACAGATTTGGTTCCAGACATGTTTTATTAAATGTTGCATTATGCAGTGAAACCCGGCTGCACCTTGTGTGTTAACATTATGTGTTTCGTATTTATGAGGTATTAACATCATCCGTAGGTATGCAAAAAAGCAATATAAATTTGATACGTAGCCAAATAATTGCAAACACAGTAGAGCTTGCTTATTAAAAGATTAAAGGATTAAAGGAAGAATAGCCTGAACAGTGCATTTGTCTATTTTTCTCTGCGGTGGGAGTTATCTAATATGTGGGCCCATTATGCGATTATTCTTATCACAGCCTAATCAAAAATACATTTTAAATGCAATGAAATGAAGCTCTTTATAAGTGATGACAACTCTCTTCACAAAGGACACTTGAACATTATACAGCATTTATTTTTTAAAGTACTGAATGTCCAAGACACTGTGGCATTTTGCTGTTGTTTTTTTTTGTTGGGTTTTTTTCATAGGATTTTCTCACCACTTTCGTGTCCATGTGGCTATAAGGCGGCTTCTTAGCATTTTCACACCTCTGATCTGATCTGAGGTTACTAATGCATTCAGCGGCAGGCATAGCAGCTCAGCCTTTTCAGCCTGTTATACATGATGGTATGTGACACAGTAGACTTATTGAGTAGTGACCCAATATTTATTTTAATATGTTCATAATACATTTTGGTTAGCCCTCCTGATGGTTTGAATAGGTCCTGTACGCTCTTAGTAGTGTTGCAATGTAGTAACTGTATTTGAAGCGTTAGTTAGTAGATGAGAAATACAAAATTGACTAAATAACAAGTGGAATAATATATTTTGGCGCTCAGTATTTATCGTGCGCACATTTTCTTTGGACTACAATATTATTTGAGCTGTAGAGACTTGAATAAGTAACTCCTATGATAAATACTAAATACTAACCAAGTATCAAAGGAAGTGTTTCATTCGGCTTTACATTTGTTGAACTAGTTTAAACAATATTGTACATATGTAAAAGGTTGTGCTAGGATAAGGGATAATCTTGCTTTAGAGTTATTATTATATTTTCTGTTGGAATATACTGTATCACACTTCAAAATGAGTTATCGTGACAGGCCTATAGGTGAAGATGTAAACAACCAGATTTAAATGTTCAGACTTGAGACTTGATGTAGCGTCTGCCATCCCAGAGCCCTCATATCTATACATCAGTTACACAGAAGCTGTATGTAAAAGGAGAGGGGCTGCAGCAGCAATCTGTCCGGTCTCTGATGTACAATTACGTCAAGACTGGTGGGCCGCTGCAGCTTTGGCAGAAGATAGAAGGTGCCCTGATTAACCTGCAAACTCACATCAAGCATCAAGAGGCACGCCAACCAACATGAGTCTGGGATTAATTAAGCACTTAACACATGAAACTCAGTGTTGACCTTGTGTTAGAGTATTTTCACTACTACAAACTCTAGTGGGTCCAAGAGGCAAGGTTACACACATCTCAGCCCAGGTGAGACTCATAAATGCTCTGATTGACTAAATCTGTTTCTTTTTCCTCAGGTCTTCTCACAGCCATTAGTGGAGCTGATGAAGCTTTCTTTTCTGTTCCTTTGGTTTTGAGCAATAGTTGAAAATGATGAAACTCCAGGGCTTTGTCTGGCCTGGCATGACAGATGACTGTGCGGTGAAAATAGGGCATTGTCCCCCGCTATCATTTATTATGAGTGCTGGCCAGGTTTGATGGAGGGAGCCAGGCAACAGGAGCGTAGATCATTCATCCAGAATGAAGGGCTTCGGCACTGGGTGAGGATTGCCTCTTTTAGCAAAAGGCACACAAAAGCAAACCTACATGTAACATGCACTGTACTGTATTTCAGGCTCCTACACAGTGTCTATGTTTAAACAGTTCTGATGAAATAGGCCACTGTTAAGGCTGAGGAATGTTATCAGACCCTGGAATGATTGTCAAAGAGCATGATTTAAGATCTGTGTAGTTTATGTTTTGGACATATTGTGTGAGATGTTTTGTCTATAACATTGGAAAGGCCAAATTAAGATGACCTGCATACATACACAGGGGGATAGTAAATATACTTTTAGCTACTCAAAAGAATAGTCAAGATAGACCAAAGGGGAGATTGATGGATCTTGTGAAATCTGTGGTGACCTCTGGCTTGTGGCAAAACTGTTTAAAATGGCACTTTGTTCAAATGTTCACGTGATACTTTCTAAATGTGGCAAAAGCACACACGTGCTCTTATATAGAATCACATATGAGATCTAGAGGCCATTGTGGAGATCTGTCAAGAGAATGTGCACGCAGCTGATTGAGTGAAATAGGGCAAGGTACTCATAAGCCTCTTGAAGGAACACTAAGCTAATGTGCCCAACTGTCTCCTGAGTATTTGTGATAGAGATGGGACTCATTAAGAGGTTTCACACTCCCTGCCATCACAAATATGAACTGTTATGCCATTTGGTTCAGAGGGCAATGTTTTAGACCCAGATACAGAAAAGCTTTACCCGCTACAGCTCCTGTAGGATTTGAGGTACACAACAAGGAAAGATAAAAGTCTATATTTGTTTTTGTAGCTTCAGATGATATGCCATCTGCAGCACATCTTAATATTTTATTAGGCTGCATGTTTAATGCCCAAATCTAGAAATCTGAGCATTTGTGTCAGTAAAACAATAACCCAGCCTTTTGTGATTGCATGGAGCCATTCTGCAGTCTGAACAATGCTCAGTCTGTGAGGTAGTCACTGTTAGGAGATAACCTGCTGAGAGAGCACGGGCTTCTGAGAGCTCTTTAAATCCAGTTACAAACAAATAACTGGTAATGATGGATTGACTGAACGAGGCAGCCAATTAACTGTAATTAACGCAATCAAAGTGCTCACAGAAAATGGCTTTAATGATATCTGTGTGAGTTCAGCAGTTTTACATAATTGTGCACGTGCAAACTGACAGTTGTGTGCTGCATTTGAACATAAGTAAAACACATTCCAAAGTTCTCAATCACTTTCTCTGATGAATTGTATTTCATGCACAGATTATGTATAGCTCTCATTAGCATGCGGTCTGCATCCACAAGAGCTTGTTTTTTAATTCGACAATGGTGCAGTAAGCACTTTGTTACTGCGGCTGATGATGGATCGCTGTGCTGACGGACTTGTATTAGCGGCTCTCTCAGATAGGCTCATGAGTGCTGCTCTTGACAGAAATAATCCTTGTCAATAGAAGGGCTATAGCTCTATTCTGCTGCGGCGCCTCTCCCGACCTGAGAGTGTGCACTAACAGTGACAGTGCGCCTCGGCTCATCCGTCCAAGGGCAAACACAAAATTAGATTTTATCATTTCATTGATGAGGCTGTCATCATCTAAGTGAAGAACATTTATTATTTAAAGCAGTGGGTGAGATGCAAACTTAATGTGAACAAAAACAAATATTGTTTACAGATAAATAGCCTCTTAAAATCTGTTGCCATGTATTTTGCTCTTCACAATTAAATAATTGTATAGACTTATTGCATTATTTATAAAGTGTAATGACACGACTTATCTAACATGACTCTTTGGTAGCTTATATTGCTGCACTTGTTTTCCATTAGTTAAGTTACTCCAGAGCAACACTGTCATTTTTCAGGATTAGTTTCCCGTAAGAGACTGTCATTGTGTGCACTGCAGCAAACAGAGCCCACAACACATTGTGTATGTTCTTTGTGTTTACTTATGCTGCTGTGGAAATGTGTGTGTCTGAGAGAGTTCTGTGCTGTCATTTTTGATATACACCATATCCTTTCTTCATCTCTGTCTATAAAAACATGTATTACCTTTCATATTTATATGAAACCATAAAACTTCTCCAAGAAAAAACACTCTACTTTTTAAAATCCCTGTGAGGCTCCAGTGCTAAGTGCTTATAGCCACTGTACCTCCTTGAAAAGCAGCTAAATTTGCTTAGAGGTTCATAAGATGATAATTTAAATTTATTTTATGAAAAATGTATTATCAATGTTTTATTTGTGGGGTCACAGCCCCGAGTGTAACAAACTGTAACAGTGGGACTGTAACCCCACAAACTGGAGGAGTGGTTACAGC
>JACN01143861.1:0-19636 GCA_000787155.1 Scartelaos histophorus | reverse complement strand
CACACACACACATACACACACACAGTCCATGGCTCCATGGAGTATCGGAGTAGCCAGTTCTTAGATCAGATTATTATATCTATCTTTAGCAGTTTATGTCACATTTCAGTAAATCCGACCAGAACTTTTAAAAATGAAACTAAAGTAGGTGTCTCTATTTCAGTTAATAAATGACTCATTCAGTTAATGACGCAGGTTTTCAGGTTGAATAAACACAACCAAAATGGAAAAAATATGTATTCATTTAATTTTGTCTATTTTGTACCTAAATAATAATATAATGTGGTTTTAAATTATAAAATGTATTAAAATGTTAGCATACATTTCCTATAGTAGTGCTGTGGTAAGGCCTGTGTCCCTGCAGCAGACACGAGCACCCTGACATCCACATGCTGAGGAGAAGAGTGAGCGAGCTGGAGGCGCAGTACCAGCAGCTGCAGAGAGAGGGCCACCTCACAGACACACGCCTGTCAGAGCTGCACAGGGACCTTGAGGTAGGACCATATGCCTGAAGACTGTCTGTAGAACACTGTGCTTCTGTGCTTTTACTGATGCAGGGTTTTCAGACTGTGGTACTCGCTCCACAGAAGGGTCTAGGGATCCCCAGGAGGCTAAAGGTAGAACAATAAACAATAATAGTTTATCGTGATATAGGGCAGACAATAATTGTTCAGGGACATTTTATATAATCGTGATAATCACCAACTAAGATAATCTCCATTGTATCAGCAGTATGTGCAGAAACAGATCCTTATCCATGATGAGATCTAGATCAATGTTGTTTTTATTTATAACAAAGTACAATATTCATAACTATTCTTATTCATACCATTTTTAAACTGTCAGCGACTTAAATTATCATGAAATAGTTGTTAATTGCAATTATTTTGATGATAACTGAACACCAGATTTTAATATCACCCCATGCCTACTGTAGTTTAGACATGATTTAGATGTGACTGATGCCGGTTTATTCCTGGTGCTTTCTTAGTTTCTCTGGTGGTGTGTAGTTTCACAGTCTCAGAGCCCTGTGATCCTCTGGTCTTGTGCATGTGTTTGTTGTGCCTGCAGTGCTGATACATCTCTTGTGACTGTCCACAGTTCCCAAACATCTAATGTTGTCTTACAGATGTGTGTTGTGTTTACAGTCTCTAGTGGTCTAACAGATGTGTTTGTGCTGTGTTTGTGGTGCTGAAATGTCTCTTGTGGTCTTGCAGATGTGTGTGTGCTGTTGTTCATGAGGCATGCTGAACCCTGAGCCCGAGTCGGCACGTTGCACTGTGCTTCGGTGAGACAGACTCACACATGTCCTCCCTGTCCACTCCAGTCTGTATAAGAATATCTGTGTGCTTATCAAATACATTGTATACATGTGCTTAATCATGTCAAGTAGTAATTATAATTGGACGTTAGAAATACAGAGGGGCACTTTGCTTTAATTCTAGACAGGTAGATGATGTCACAGGGTGGAACAAGGTGCAGTGTATCGAGCTCTGGAGAGGGAGATAGCTGAAACTTGTAAAGAGGGGGTATTATACCATATCATCTTTTGGAGCTTTCTACCATGTTATAATGTTGTTCCCTCATCAAAAACATGCTTGAAGAGGTTTTAGAAGTCATCCATGCATGTTTGAGTATTTTAGTGATCTCACTTGGGGCCTCTTCAGATCATCCTTATGGTTAGCAATATGATTCTGTACAACTGTACGACTCCACCCATAAGCCTACATCACCCATGCTCCGACATGACAATTCTCCATAAATATGCAAAAACATGATACAAAACAATACATTACAACTTGACAAATCTGACATGATGTGTAGTAGATGGTGTCCTGAAGAGTGAGCTAAGGGAGGGTGAAGTGGAATTTGATTTTGCCAAATTTTGCATTTTCAAAACAATAAAAATAACATGGTGATACTAAATATGTTTTGTGTTAGCAACTGATACCCCCAAATGTAATACCCCCTCTTTTATTTGTTTTTGAACAACAACACAACAACATAAGAACATTACTTTGAGAACATTGTGTAGAGTATTTTCTTCACAAGTGCGTATTGTGTTAAACATGTCTGGTGTTGTGCAGTCTCTGGGCCAGTGTGGTGCTGTAGAGCAGGGCACAGACCTGCTCCTCTCCTCGCTCTCCGCTCTCCAGGACAAGGCCCACCAGCTGGAGCTCAGTCTGAGCGCAGAGACACGCATCAAACTGGACCTGTTTTCTGCCCTGGGAGACGCACGGAGACAGCTACAGATCGCCCACGGTAACACCATACACACCAGGACTAGATCAGGGCTAGACCAGGACTAGATCAGGACATACCTCAGAAAATCCCACCAGGTCGACCAATCTAGCACTATATGTCACTGCAGCACTGAATAGGATCTAAACCAACAGTAAGACAGATGTAAATAATTCAAATATTTTACTGATCTTCATTTAACCTTTATTTAACCAGGACACCTATTTTTCAGGGCAGTCCTGACCTGTTACAAAGTTACAGCAAGACATACGTACAGTTAGGCCCAGAAATATTTGGACAGTGACACAATCTTCATGATTTGGCCTCTGTATGCCACCACACTGGATTTGAAATGAAACAACTACAATAGAATTGAAGTGAAGACTTTAAAGGAATTATCTCATTTGCAAGGAATTATTATTATTATTATTAATCCAGTGTGTTTACATGTCTTGTCATGTATGTTCATTAACACTGTCGCAATCAAATAAATAAATTTGGATGTGAATACTCTCAAATTATAGCTGAGAGTCTGCACTTTAAGCCCATATTGATTATATAATTGTATTCTAAATACATTTCCATAAACAGCTAAAATAACAAAACTTGTGTCACTGTCACAAGTATTTCTGGGCCTAACTGTACATACATACTTACATACATAAGTACATACATGCAAAAATGTGCACTAAGAAGCAGGAGCCTCCTCCTCGCACTCGTGTGTACCATTTACTGTCATGCATCATAGTTTTACAGTTTGAAATGACACATTCATAAATCACCTCTATAATATTCCCTCAATCAGTGGACACTGGATTCACACCTTGGCTAGTTCAGTTGACACAATATGACTGGAGAGAGGGCAAAGGAGAGGCCTGAAGATCAACTTTGTAGTGTCTGCTGTTAAAATGTAGACTTTTGCGTGTTTGCAGATAAGTTGTACCGACAGGAGAGGGAAATGGATGAGATGAAGCGGCGAATGGCAGAAGTGATGGCTCTGAGCCCCGCCCCTCGCCCCACCCACTGCCCTGCCCCCCATCCTGCTGTGCCTCAGTACCTCAACAAGCTCCTGGCCTCCGAACGTTATGCCCTCAACCCCCGATCACTGGTCTACCACTGTCTCAAAAAGTGAGCCAGACCAGATCTAAAGCAGGACTGTCCCCAGTGACCCCCGCAGCCTTCAGGACAATGGTGCTATCTGCCAATATTTTTAAAGTACATATTTTCGGCCTCATTTCAATGGTTGCAGCTACAGCACAATAGTAGGATTTTATAGTTGTGCTGCTGGTGGTAAAATGTGTCTAATGTTGGTCACATTGGCCTTAGTTTGAAAAAAATTATTTTAAAAAGATGTCAGTCTGGTGGATTTTACAATTATATGTTAAAAAAAAACAACCTGAAATGAGTCATAAAAACAACAAATGGAAAACAATGGAAAAGTAAAGAAACACAATAATGTGTGCAAAAAGCTCCAAACAGAAGTGGCATAAACTTGCACTATACTAAAATCCAATAAAACTAGATTTAAAATGCAAATGTAATTACAGAGGGGATTTTGGATATCTAATTTAGATGAGATATTGAAAATATCCAAACTATCTAATCTAAATGAGATATTTTTGATTTTTTTAAGCACTAACATCAGTTAGTGAAAAAAAAATGCAATAATAAATTTAACCAGTACATATACCAATTTCAATAAATAAAAAGTAAAATATTGAATTCAAGGATTCAGTGCATCGTATTTTAAGTGGAGATCTTTGGGTCACAGAAAAGTATGAATGAAAGTTGATTCAATGATTTTTATTTTATTTAATTTTTTTACTTTGTGCAAAATTGACTTTTTGGTGTTTTCAAGTTCTAACAAAAACAGACCTGAAGACCTTTCAGATGTCATCCATGCATGATTGAGAAATCTAGTGATCTCTCCCGGGCTCAATTCGAACCCTCTTTACGGTTAGTTACTCCGAGCCTGTGCTGCTGCTAAGTCCACACCTCATGTCACCTATGTTCCCGCAAAGCAATTCTCCACAAATATAAAAAAGCAGGATACAAATACAACTTCACAAATCTGCAATTGCACTCTGAAGTGAGGGGGAAAACCAAAAAGTCATAAACAAATGGAAACGTATACAACATGTTAATACATTGTTTTCATCCATTGTAAGCATTTTCAAAACAATTAAGTAAACATAGTGATCTAAATATGATAGGTGTTAGCAGTTCACACACTTTCACAGATGGCTCTTCTGCATTTTGCCCAAAGGTACAGGCATCAGGCTGACTCTGGTCCCCCAGTATGGCTCTTGCTTTTTAATGCTATTCTACATTTGAGAATTTTCTGAATGACCGACAGATCATTTCCAAACACTTGATATGACCACTGATCCGTGACTGTTTTACTCAAATGATATGAGGTAATAACTTCCCTCATTCTCAAAAATCGCAGAGTGTGACTTTACCTGGGGCCATACAGTATGCTCAGATGCATGTAAATAGTGGAGGCGCTGACACCGTGTTTCTGAACCATGTTTTTGTATTAAAACTCCAGTGGTTGTTCTGGTCTGTCTCAAACGTACAAAGACCATGAGCAGAAGGCGGCCTCAGACCAAAGGGGTTATTCCAACAAAAACTGTGCCTACTGAAATAAGGACTTTCAAACTGGAAGTATTGTCCAAAAGTCATCTACTGTGCTTTACTCTGGAGAACGCTCTCTGGTTCTGAGGTGCCTGGACTGTACAGTTCTGTTCTTTTCCTAAAGCAGCCATTCTCACAGTTTCCACCTCAGGAATACTTGATTGACCAGGTCTAAACCAGGACCACACCATTTGCAAATTCAAGAGAGTTTGTTAGTGTCATATCCATCATATCCATATCACCAGACTTGTGTTTGAACACAAGGCTGGTGATATGCCAAAATAACACGAGGAACAAAAAAAACCTGCTTCGTCAGAGAGTTCAAAATATTAAACAGTTTGCAGTGATCCAAAGTTATTCCTCACCTACCTTATGCACTGTGAGAAGTTAAATTCACTTCTTGTGTTCTTTTTTAAGACAATACAGTAACGCATAATTACCTTGTTGACATATTTTGGCTGCTGCTGCAATCCATCCTCAGAACTGTCACTGGTGTTGGTGGTGACGTGTCGTATATCAGCTGTTGTTACTTCCTGTAGGCGTGGTCAGCTGTCATTACTTCCTGTAGGCGTGGTCAGCTGTCATTACTTCCTGTAGGCGTGGTCAGCTGTCATTACTTCCTGTAGGCGTGGTCAGCTGTCATTACTTCCTGTAGGCGTGGTCAGCTGTCATTACTTCCTGTAGGCGTGGTCAGCTGTCATTACTTCCTGTAGGCGTGGTCAGCTGTCATTACTTCCTGTAGGCGTGGTCAGCTGTCATTACTTCCTGTAGGCGTGGTCAGCTGTCATTACTTCCTGTAGGCGTGGTCAGCTGTCATTACTTCCTGTAGGCGTGGTCAGCTGTCATTACTTCCTGTAGGCGTGGTCAGCTGTCATTACTTCCTGTAGGCGTGGTCAGCTGTCATTACTTCCTGTAGGCGTGGTCAGCTGTCATTACTTCCTGTAGGCGTGGTCAGCTGTCGTTACTTCCTGTAGGTGTGGTCAGCTCGATGGACCTGGCAGGTCGCTCAGACTGACCTCACCTCCCATTACCTGATGGTCTCTGGAGGAGGGTGTCCCAGGTGTGTGAAAGGAGGAACACTCCATCGTCACGGTCAATGCTGTCCGTGCCTCGTTTCCTGATTTCAATGACCTCCCTGATCCAGCGTTTGAACTTGTTGTTCTCTGATTCAGTGACCCGTGCCCTGGCAGGTTTTCCTGTTCTGCTTTGCCTTTTTGTGCTCTAGTGAGTCTCCCTGATGTTTCCTTTATACATCCTTTTTGGTGTTCGTTTTTTCTTATGTGAAACGCTCGGCCTGATTCCCCTTTGTATGATTTATTGCACGATTTGCATGGGATTTTGTAGCTGGCATTGCATTTTTGTTCTTGTGGAATTTTATGTTTGTAAAAAAAGCGCTATATAAGTTTGATGTATTATTATTTTGTCTTTGGGGTGTTCTAACGGCTGGCGGAGTTTTGGGTATGGTTTAACTACAATGCTTATGCTGCCAACAAGGTAAATACGCGTTACTGTATTGTCTTAAAAAAGAAGTTAAGAGTATATAAGAGGACAACATTTTCAACAGTCTTTATCACATATCTCATTTAAGTCCTGTTGAGCCTCTCTTTAAAAGTGCACTGTTGCCATAGAGAGGAATATTCCATAATCTGGCATTAAACTTTTTATTTTTCAACTAAAGGTGTTTTTAGGGTTATTGACCTCATCTCTCTACAGATGTGACATGAGTGTGGCTTTCATCGGTTTGTCTCCATGGTAACAGATACACTTAATGCAGTACTCTGAAACATTTTAGACCAATGGTTCTCAATCTTTTCAAACCAAGTACCACCTAAGATAACCTTAGGCATTCCAAGTACCACCACATCCAACCTGGATTTTATCAGGCCTAAACCATGGATAAGGTAGTCCTGACAATCTTAATGATGATTCACCCAAAGGAAAACTAAAAGCTCTGATGATTTTCCTCTAAATAAATAAACGTTACAGCAGTCTTATATATATATATATATAAAAGAGTGAGAAAACTCTATTCTTATTTTCACTGAATGAAATAAACTAAAACATGTCACATATACTATACTAGGGCTGCACGATATTGAAAATGAATGCGATATGCGATACGGGTGTCAACATTTTAGACCAATGGTTCTCAATCTTTTCAAACCAAGTACCACCTAAGATAACCTTAGGCATTCCAAGTACCACCACATCCAACCTGGATTTTATCAGGCCTAAACCATGGATAAGGTAGTCCTGACAATCTTAATGATGATTCACCCAAAGGAAAACTAAAAGCTCTGATGATTTTCCTCTAAATAAATAAACGTTACAGCAGTCTGACCCTCCTCCAGAAAAGTTTCACAGTGGGGCTTTAGGCAGATCTGAAGCACAGTAGTTGCCTTGCTCGTGTTGTCTGTGTTGTTGGTGCTATGTAATGTGAATGTCTCTATTGTACAGAATCCCGTCCAGGCTGAACTGGCCCCTGTGGACGTGATGTTTCAGTGGCTATTCTTTAGACCTGCTGTTTCTAGATGCTTTTCTACGCCATCTTTTCTAGTCTTGACTGTTTCTTACTTGGCTGTATTTTTGTACTGCACCGTGTGTCGCATGAATCGTGTTTCTCTGCACATGTGAGCTGCACAGAGGTGGGAGAGCAGCCAAACACTGCACTCAACAGTCAAGTTACTTCTAAGCACTGGTATTATTTCTCAAGTAGAAGTGCAAAATAAGGGGGAAAAAAAGTTTTTGGGAAAAGTAAGAGTAACTAGTCATGACATAAAATATGATTTATAATTTGAAGTGAATGTAATTTGAAGGACAATACAAAATATACCCGCTAACAGCGATGATGGACCCTCGTCGTGCACCTACACGCAAACGCGCTTCTCACTAAGCATAGTAACTGCAAAGCCAAACCACAAGTCAAACCACAAGTCTAACACGTAGCCCCAACTCTAATGTAACCTAAGCTTAACGCTAACCCTAGTTGTAACCCTAACCAGAGCCTTCTTAAAAAAATAAAATAAAATCCAAAATGGCGGACTTCCGGTTTGTAAAGGGGCGTGGTCACTATATTTTTGTCCTTTGTTACATCAGTCTGTTCAGGCTTGAGTTGTGCACTAACAATTCAAATTTGAGTGAAATTGGCCAAAGTTTGTGCAAGTTGCTAGGGGGCGCTATTGCCCTATTTCTGTATTTTCTTACATCAATCTGTTCAGGGTCGGGGTCTGAACCCACGATTCAAATTGAGTGAAATCGGCCAAAGTTTGTGCGATTTGACGATTTTACCATTAGAATAACATGGAGAGTTTATGTCGTCACTATGGCAACACCGTAAAAAATATGACATGGCTGTCATTGATTTTTTTGATTGGGATGCCAAAAGTGAATTTTGTGCAAAATTTCAGACATTTTTGACATTTTTTTTTTTCTCCAATGTTAAATTTTGTTTCAACCTGTAGGGGGCGCTAATGCGCCAAATTAATTTAATTCGGGTCCAGTAGCTTGAAGACAGAGAATAAAATTTCATTGAAATCGGAGTATGTGCAAATGGGAGCCATTTTAAAAATTCAGAATGTCAGAAATTCTTGTTTGAACCATAAAACGTGTGTGAAAAATTCAGCTAACTTTTGATGTTCTCCCTCTGGAAATAATGTGCACCAAATTTGAGCCTGTTCGGATAAACGCCGTAGGAGGAGTTTGAAACAGCTTAGCAAACTTTAAGCTGATATTGCTGCCCCCTGGTGGAGCAGACGGTGTTGGTGTAATACTGTAATTTACTTGTCTTGCCATGATCTACGTCTCGGTCAAATTTCATGTTTTTACGTTTACATTTTTTAGGTGTCATTCCTATTCCAATTTGTCGTTTGGGGGCGCTGACGAGTCATTTTAGTTACTTTCGGAAAATGAAAATACTCAAAAGTTAGAGAAGCAGACGTTTTACCAGTTGGCAAAATTTCAGGACTTTTCGTTATTGTTTAGTAGGTGAAAAATGGGTGAGTTGGTTATAATAAAAAATAATAATAAGAAGAAAGAAATAAGCTAAAACAAAGAAAGAATAATATTCCGATGCGAGAACAATGTTCCGCTTTTTTTTTTTGGCCGAAAACCTGTACATTTTCGGAAGCCTCAGGAGCATTGCTACGTGATGGCGAGGGTCCCTGGTCACTACGGGCGAGTCACTGCGCGTCATTTCACTTCCCGGCCACTTGGAGCATCGCTTTGCGATAGTAAAAGCGATGCGCTCGGGCCTAATAATGCATAAGATTCGGTATTTTCAAAGAATAGGCACAAATATGAGACAAAATAATTAATCATATCTGGAGCACTGCAACAAACACAAATACTGTTGTCACTTGTAGACTTAAGATAGGAAGAGTAGCCACCACTTTTACTCAAGTAAGATTACTATTACTTCAACAAAACAATATTACTCAAGCAGGAGTAAAAGCATACTGCAAAAAAAGTAGATTTTGTATAAAAAGCTACTCTAATCAATGTAACAGAGTATATGTGAGTACTCCCCACCTCTGGAGTTGCAGTACATGGACATATTTAATACATGGACAGATTGTGAGCCACAGTGTGTACATGGACTTTTGTACAAGGGCTAAAATGTGTCTGAATGAGACGCTGGTGCTTTGGGGTCAAAGCACAGCTGTAAACCATTTATGGATTTTGTATAAATACTTGAAGCAACTGACACTGTGCTCTTATTCGGTCAATTTATCAAGCTAGAGCACTGTAAATAGAGTGAATTCAGTGAGTTTACTGCTGGGGCATCAGCTTGGCTGGTGGTGTGCTCGTCCCTTTGATCAGAAAGTTGAAGGTTCAAATCCCACATACACTTCATTGGTAGAGCAATGTTATCTACTGACCCACAGCTTGGTGATTCCACAGAAGAATGCTGTTGTATCCCTGGGGAAGGCACTTAACCCACCTTGCTCCCCAGTATGAATGTGTGCATGAATGGGAGAGTGGTAAACGTAGTGATCCAGGTATTTGCTTTGGTGTTCAGTCCAGACTGGACACTCCTGAATATACGTTTTGGTTCCAATAGAGGCAAAAAAACCCATGAATCTCCAATCTTAGATTGAGATACAAACTGTGTGTTATTAATCAGACAGTGGACAAAGCACAATGCAATTAATGTGTAACCAAGGGCTCGACCCTTTCTTTTATAAGGTAAATCTTTTATTCTGCTAAATCACCTGCAGATACATTTTATGTATTAAGAAGCATAACTTTATAGAGACCACACACTGGGTCCAGGATGGGTGGATGTTTTTTTAATTTTTATTTTTATTAAGTGAAAAAGGGAGTAAATGCATTGCAGAAACAGTGCCCCAAGTACAGCGTTACAATATTTAAAGAAACCAGTCTTAAGCCCAGCCCACACTCGTCCTATTAACCCGGTGTATACAACTAGAACACAATACAATGTCTAATATCGTTTTACATTTCCACCCTCACATGGATCCTACTCTGTGACTTCTCCACAGTCCAGATTATTTGTGCAAAGGAGCAGTCCATTTATGTAACATTGAATTAATCATGAAAAAACTTTGGGTTAAGCAAACACATCTCCATTGAATGCATTGCAATGTTGAGTAAATCCAATCTCATAATTTATGTTGCATATGTTTCCAATTACAATATAAAGCACACATTCAAATAACCATTGGCATTTGTGTTGACAGAGAAGTACAGACTCTGAATAAATAGTAATAACTTAGTCAGCACTGACAGGGTCATTATACTCCACTCATGTGAATGTGTGAGATCCTACCAGTGCTAACAACCATAGTCGCATAGATCTGTCTTATAGATCTGTCCTGGCCATGCGAACAACCATAGCCCCATATAAAGTGGGCAGAAGCAGTTTTTTCTTCTGTCACTATATGGTGTTGAGCAGAGCAGTGGACGATGCTTCAATTTTTACTAACCTACACCAGTTTACATGTGCCCACTCCACACAGCAGTCCACAGTAAAAATACTACAAGTTTAATACTGACTGAAGGAAAACACTGCTCTGTCCCGCCCAAATCCACTCGGTCACTACAGAGAGAAAAATAAGCCCAAAGAGAAGCACATTGTCCTCACAGATACACTAAAGCTCTCTTCAGAAGAGACGCAAATGGCTGGACCAGGAGAAACAAAGCCACTCAGTGGCAGAGTCTCCCCCAGAAAGAACAAGCAGCAGATCTGAAACAGACCAAACTCTCCTCTGGCCCTGAACGCAGCACTGAGGGATGCTAATGCTACTCTGGCCCTGAATGCAGCACAAAGAGACATTACTGCTAATATGACCTTGAATGCTGCACAGAGAGATTAGTGTCAGTGTACAGCAGAGGGAGGCTAACGCTAGTCTGTCTCTGAGCATTGCACAGAGGGAGGCTAACACTAGACTGTCTCCAAGTTTGTCTCTATGCTCAGAGACAAACTAGTGTTAGCCTCCCTCTATGCTAATGCTCGTGTGTCCCTGAGCGTAGCACAAAGGGAGGTTAATGCTTAAACTTGTTTTAAAGATGATGCTATGAAGATACTGTAACTGGATTGAGAGACCCATTTCTGCTGTAGAACTTGGAGAAGGCCTCTTCAAGAACCGATGCCAGCTTAGGCTGATCACCCTGAGAAGTTATAAAAAAAAACAAAAAACAACAACATTTATTAACATGAGAAAAACAACATACAAAATGAATGAAGAATGTGATGGTACCTCACTGATGAACCCCAACTGAAAAAGCTCCACTGCCAACTCCTGCACATTCTCATCTAGAAACAAAACACCCAGTTTAGCAGTACATTTTATTTTAACGGGATCTTTGATTACTTTTCTTCATTTCAGTGATACATTTACCTTTAGCGGTACATTTTATTTTAGCAGCAGATATAATGGTAGTTTTGAGCAGTTAATTTTATTTCAGTGATACATTTATGGTACATTTTAGTAGCACAGGGACATTAGGTCCACTCACTTGGTAACAAGTCACAGCTTAGATGCCTGTTGAGTTTATCCTCGAGTTTCAACAACAGTGTGAGCTGTGGAGAGGAGGACATGTTCAGAGAGACACAGGAGAAAAGGACTGGCATTAAACATCACACTCACATGATGCTTTGAGCCTTCATCTACAGGTTCAATGTTACACTGCATCTGGAGAACCTGACAGAGACATGCAATCACAAGATGAGGGTCACTTTAACACAATGAACAATGAACTGAAGTTATCATAAGTAGTGAGTTATGCTATATTTTAAAGAATTGAAACAAAATATATAGAAGTGAAAATACAATTCACTGTATTAAGTCACATACTTCTGTGAATGGGGAAATGAATAATCCGAGGTCTCCTTCAGGAGTACTAGAATGGGTTCAGCTCAAAGTTTATAGTTATGGAGTAATATATTAATAAATATGGAATAAACCTGCTTCTTGAATGTGATGTAGGACTGATGCTTTGTGTTTGGTCTCACCTTCCTGGTCTCCACCTCAGCCGGTTCAGGAGTAGGGGTCTTCACAGATGGAGGAACTATGGGCGATTTCACTGCCTCTCTCTGAGGCTGCTGTGGACAAGGCATCCCGAAGGCTGTCAGAGGGTAGATACCATTCCTGAAAATCACCCCATGGAACAATGACTCCAAGCGCTTACATTTGGGTTTTAGAGATACGTTTCTGTATGCCCTGATAGCATACATGGCTAAAGTAACGTTCAACTGTGATGCATGTCCTTACCTGACATCTTCTAGGAACTTGTCCAGTTCCAGCGCAGGAAACTGGGAGAGCCTAGAGATGATTAGAGCAAGGAGTTATTTAAGATTTTTGTCTGTTTTGTTTGTTGAAGAACTGCTTAATTCAACAAAGTGACTGACTTCATCTGGACTCCTTCCTTTGCTTCAACAATCACCAGGTTGGGATCCATGTTCTTGGTCATCTCCTCCAGTGCATTTTCAGGAATCATGTCTGAAGGTGGATAGAGGCAGTGACTTTATAAACAGAGCAATACAATAAAATACAGAGTAGGGCTGCAAGATATTGAATGCGATACGGGTGTCAAGCATTGCGATAACGATATTATTGCGATATTTTCTTTTAACCTAAAAAAAAATGCTTGTACATTCACATGTTTGCCTCTATGACGTCTTTCATAAGGAGTGCCGCACGCGAAACTTTCATTTAAGCTCGTCTGTGCTTTTCGTTTTTGCGACTGTACCTGCGTAACATTGGTTGCTGAAGTTTTTGACTGAATAAAATCACTGTATAGCTCCCTGTGGTTGCGTTCGAGGTGGCTGTGTAAGTTCGTCGTGTTTCCTCTCGACGTTGCGATAACTTTCCGACACGACTTGCGCAGCACTTGCTTCTGTGACACGTCGTCCCGTCTGAAGCCAAAGTCCCAAATTCCGGAGCTGCTGTGCTTTTTAGGCACAAGTTGTTGGCTGTTGTCGTCTTCACTGACTTCTTCATTAGCCGCCATGGTGACTGTAGTGTTTTCCCATCATGCACTGCGAGTCCACGCGCTCGCTCTAGCTAGCAAAACATTACGTTTAAGGGCGCGTCGGAATTGTGAACTCCAGAACGCAATAAACTCACGATTTACACATAAAACAATTCAAAAATATCCTGCATCTTTGCGATGTGGATATCGCACGTGCCATTATCGCGATGACAATATTTTTTCGATATATCGTGCAGCCCTAATACAGAGCAAAAAAGTTATATTAACTTGTATTCAAGTGTGATTCAAGTGTGAATCTGCTCACACACTACAGCAATGGCAATGTGAATCAAAGTGAATTATAGACATGTTTGGATTCGTCTTGGTACCAGACGGAGGCACCTCGCAGTGCTTTGGCAGTTTGAGTTCATGGCAGCCTGCGTTTCTATGCTCTCTGCATGGTTCCACTCCATTGGAGGGGGTCTGCTACGTAACTAATGTTTTTAAAATATGATCTAAGCTGTACTTAAATGGAACTTTAATCATCAGGCTGATCTCGTTCAGTAATTTCAAGTTTGTGGCGCTGTGAGATGTGTCTAAAATTAGAGTAAACAGGAAACTACTTTCTGTTATTGTAATTGTAATTTTTTTTGTATTGTAATTTTCTGCATTTATTGTTTTTGTTTTAACCTGTCTTTATATAATGCAGTGGGTTTGGCTCATGTTAGAGGTATTATGCAGATTTGAGTCTTCCCGCCAGTGTCACTGGATGAGGGTAAAGTGTAATTGTTAAAAGCAACACTGTGTGGTAGTGAGCCTTACGCTGGTGGCTGACAATGCAGTGGGCTGCCAGCAACTTCAATAAGGGCACTTCAAACAGAGCTGGATGGAAAAGGAGCTCTCGAGCTGTGGGCCTCCTGCTGGGGTCCACCTCCAGACACTTCTGGATGAACTCCTGGACAAACACACATATGCATATATAAACACACACACAGACAGAGACAGACAGAGACAGACACACACAGAGAACCTGGTCAGAAAAGCTCTAGTATGTAGTGTGTGGATGTTTTGTACAGTGTAGACATGTTACTGACTCGCTGCAGAGGATCCTCCAGACTCTGAATGGCACTGTTTATGGCCTCTTGAGACACATAAGAAGAGTCTCCATTACTCTGGATCTCCAACACGGCCATCTGAAACCCACACGTTTCAGTTAACGTTGATATGAACCCATAACTCATGCAGTGCTTTGTATCAACTGTCCTATGAACATTAAGGAGTGACATTACAATAGAGTCAATTTATTTACACCACTTTACCTATGGAACTGCATGTAAAATCCTCCAGACCTGTAAACCTGCTTTAATGTGAAAGTGCAGCTCACCTCTAAGGCACACATCCCAAAGGAGTAGATGTCCACAGCTGTGGTCACATTGGCAACAGCTGAAAAGAGCCACAAATTAAAGACTTAGATTACAGCAATGATGCAGCACCTTTTACTCAGAGGCAGCATTCATATGACGAACATCCAACACCTACTATCAGCTCTTATCAGAAGGATGTGTACCAGACAACAGCAATGTGGAGTTAATGAGGTAACTCTTTCAGCAGTGAAGACAGAGGAGTGTCCTGTAGAATGGCTATGGTGCATTTTATAGAAACACCATTGGACCAGCCCTAGAGGGTAAGGTTATCAGAAAAAATCCTAACTCAAAAATAGAGCCAAAAACAAATATCAGCCTCTGCAAGTGAATTCAGTCTGATGGCAGATGTGCTAAAAAGTGCCAATATCTGCCTGATGTATCAGTCCATCTTTAACTAGTATTGATACAAGATACTCATGTGAACAAGCATATATAGCATATATTTAAACCAAGTTGCAAAGGTCCTAGTATTAGTCACAGTACATTTACCACACTTACAGGAAGGAGATTGTAAGAGAAAAGTCAGGTTACATTTTAGTCATGTTTAATTGGTGCTCTATTTAATTATTCCATAAAACTAAATTAATTGTTTTAAAGCTCAACTGGCTATAATTTAAGTCTATAAATTGTATATCGTAATGAATTAGTGTGGTCATTAACCTGGAACATATGGTCAAACAACAGGTATTATTACTCATTTTATTTTTGTTTATTGTCCTCATGGAGCACGTGCGGTAACTTGAGATCTGAGCGTTACCAATCTGCGCTGGTCCATGTGAGGACTGATGAGTCTCCCATCCAAACTTAGATGCATGATTGATCAAAACAGGCCATGTGATTAACCTCTGTTAATTCGTGGATGAGGGGTCACTTTGTTTGGATTAATTGCATGGGTTAACGTTGACAGCCCTATTTTTAATATTAAGGAAACGCATGCCATGTTTCAGCCAAGATCGAATATAACAGAATGAATCCATGTGTGGTCAAGACGCTTGATAGATCCATGTTCCTTTTATATATCCTTTGTAAGAACTTTTGATAACTCCTGAAACTCTTCAAACACTTAGAAAACTTTGGCATATATTTCAGAATAGTTTTAGAATGGTCTTGTCTACAATGTATCAAGTATATCAGCCTCATAGCAGTTTGGCATCAAAATCAGTATCAAGTATCAAAGTTTTTCCTTAGTAAACAGAAAAAAATGTTAGCATTTGTAATGTTCTATTAACTGTTTTTAGACAGGATACCGTATCTGTGTTCTGTGGTTCATCTCCTTTGGTGTAAAGGATGTACTTACCTCCGTACTCAGGAGCAAAGAAGTGAAGACTCTTCTGCTCCTCTCTGCATGTCTTCACATGGTTATTTATGGTGTCCGGGGCAACTTGAATAAGTGCAAATATGTAGCATTAGGATTTCATGTTTAATGACAGCAGACATTATACATGTGTGTGGATCCTACCAGAGCCGATCTTAATGAGTCCGTTGTGCTGGATGAAGATAGTGTCACATGTCAGGTTGCCGTGGATGATGGGAGGCTCACATGAGTGAAGGTAACTGGACAGTCAGACAGAATGGATTCAGACTTCAGACATAGGAGAAAAATGTCCATATGTAGCATTGACAATTGTGTCTCTAATGCAGTAATAGTAAGAGTCTGACCTGAGCGCAGAGAGGATCTGGATGCACCAGCGTTTCCAGGCCTAGTGGAAAATGTAAGTTAGATAAAGTTCATGCACAAGGTTTATACCTTCATGTTTGGTAACAGAAGTGTACACTACCCTCCATACTTTTATTTTAACAGTTTACAAAGTTTACTCTTTTCACCAATGACAGCCATTTTTGACCTCAATAAACCTCATATTACTACCTAGTAATCTAGGGAGATGTGGCAAAAAAGAAAAATATGTTTTCTCATATCTGTCACTTCTAGATTTATGATTCAATATTATTTTTAATTTTCAAGAAGTTAAAAAAAGTATTGATTTCAAGATTTTCACACCACCACATTTAAACTGACAGTAAGTTGGCTGAAGACCTCCCCATTAAAAAGAGCCAAGCTGATTACTGGCCATCAGAAGTGTATGGATGTCAGTCTCAGTTAAAGATGCACTGGGGACCAGTCGCTTACTTGTTTCTATGCAGATGTTATTGGATTAAACATATTCATCTGGCATTTATTCAATAATCGGTGTTTTAAAGGTCTAAAATAGCATGCATTCTTACTGTGAGTGGAGTCGCCTCACCACAGATCTGATCAGTAACTTGTCATGGTGGTGGCATCACAGCTCGTCTTCATGGTGATAAATAAGTACTCTACCCTATCCAAAACAATGACATATTGCTATGTCTATGCTGGTTGCACACACTCCACCTGAAGTTACTTCGTGTACCTCTAAAGAGAAGGTGTTACACTTCTATGATGCATTTAATTGCCAACACACATTTTAGATCTCTGTACTTTGCTCTCCATTAGGGCTGGGCAATATGGAGCAAAAATATATATCTCGATATATTTTTGCTATATCTCGATATGCGTATATATTTTGATATCTGTAAAGGAAGAATAACCCCCCAAAAACTACTGCAAAAACAAAAATGTTGAAGTGCAAAGAGGTTGGCAATTCATGTAGGAACAAAGTGCTTCTTCAACATTAAAAACAAAATAAAAATCCCTGTATACAAAACAATAATTTAACTGTAAAATAAAGGAAGAAATAAGCTCCTTTAGCAAAGGAAGCTCAGGAGGTTTCTTATTTTAATAGATCCATGTTCCTAACCAGCGGTAAGGAGGTGTCCCAAAAGCCAATGCACAGATAAACCCAATGATTCCAAACAGTAATGTACAAGTAATACTCCAGCAGATTCTTAATTTAAATCTTCAGCATAAATAAACTTTACATTATTAAACTTTACAACATATAAATCATAAAGCCTACAGAGCCACAAAAGCCCGTTTGAGATTATAATGCTGAGACACACTAGCGGAGGGGGAAGAAAAGAAAACCAATGAGGGCAGAAAAGAGAAGGCAAAGAAGCGAAGCAGTCAAATCAGGATCAAATATAAGCATTATATCGATATATATATATGATATGTTAAAATCCATATCGAGGTTTGTGAACTTGTAGTGTATGGTTTTGTACCCTGCTCTTGTATATTTATGGAAAATTGCTGTGCAGAAGCATGGGTCAGCATGCAAGGATGACATCCAAAACGTCTTCAGGCATGTTTTTGATAAAGGAACAGGACATGGTGGAAAGCTCCAAAACGTACACTTGCCTCTTTAAAATTCTATTAATAGCCCAAGCCCACTACCCACTTTTACCTACTATTTAAAGTGAGTTTGAATACTCCAGTCCTGGCAGGGGTGGAGCTTACAAACAATATCTTATGATATTGCAGCCATTTACCTTTTCATTCATTGTTTTGTGGTTTTTCTTTGTCTTTTTTAAGAACTGCTTGAGGCTTCCAGACGACATGTACTCCGTGATAAAAATGACCTGGTTGACAAAGACAGGACAGTATTAGTTGATATCTTTGATCAGAAGAGGACAATCACTACATTTACATTCACGCCAGTAAAACCACGTAACAGACCTAGTCCAATTAAAACTGATTTATCAAAACGCATGTAAAACAGGGATCTACCTTTGAGGTTTCGTGAAATAAATCTTTAGGATCTCAAGAACACATCTGGAGAAGCCAAAACATATTCTGATACCTGGTGTTGTCCCTTATCCAATTCAGCAAACTGTGTTTATATGTATGACAGCCATTGATATTGATTTCAGCATTAAAGTTTCTAAATGACTACACACAACTGATTGCCTTGTAGTCCTCTGTTCACACCTATTGAGTTCTTTGAGCTGCTGTAGACTGGGACAACAGTGGTCTAACAGATTTAGGTGCAAATATGATTAGAATTTGGTTGTGTGGCGCACACAGAGCTCTCTGTGCATGTAATGTAGTCTTGCAGTGTGGTGAAGCTTGTGTTGTACCCTGGCTCGGTTCTCCTTGACGTCCGCCCAGTACTTATGAAACTTGACAATGTTCAAATGCTCCAACTGGATCAAGTTGTCAAAGACAGCTTTCACCTTTTCCTGCATAAACAATAAACAAATACAATGAAGCCAAAAGAGAATGTCAAAAAGCATGATAGTATATAATATGATAATAATAATCATAGTAAAGTTTGTATAGCGCTTTTCAAGATATTCAATGACGCTTTATACAAAGAAACAAACAATGATGAGATGATATGATCTACAGTCACCACTTTTTTCTCTGCTGTACTTTTAAATAAAAATAAATAAATAAATAATTAAAACCATGCCGATATAAAGATATACTATGATCAATAGAAGGCATTTCAAATCAATGCAAACAAAGTATGTTATCAAACTAAAAACATATCAGAACTTACTAACACTGGTGTTAAAGGCATTGTACCTGATTATTATGTTGTAAAGATGTGAAAAACAGAACTAGTGTGTTTAAAAACAATCCATAGTCATTCCTCACTTACCATATACATTCTGAGCACCCTAATAATTCACATTAACACATTCATAAGAACATTTCACAACTTTCCAGACCAGACTGGAAAACTAGCATGCCAATGTGCAATTACAGATTATCGGACAATCCAATCAAACACTTTATAATTAGATACAGACAGTGTTGGGAAGGTTACTTTTAAAGTGTATTCCCCTACAGATTACAGATTACATACCCCAAAATGTAGTTTGTAACAGAATCCATTAATCTGAATACTTTGGATTTCTTGATATTGTCACGCTTTTTAAAACTACATAAATGTAGCAGCACATCCTGCAAATTCTTGTTTGTTTGGAGTTATAATTTTGTATTTGACTTTTTAAGTACTTTTCAATCCTCAAATGAC
>JACN01133620.1:0-11941 GCA_000787155.1 Scartelaos histophorus | reverse complement strand
GCTACCTTTCTTGGAGTACCTAATCTTAGTGTCGATATCTCTTTCAATGAGGATTTAGTTTCGATTGTAGTTTTAGTATCGATTAGTACCTGTGTAATCCCTTAGTCGTCCAAGCAGAATCCACAGCAAAAGCAAAAATTCATCCTGTCAACAGTTTTTTGCAGCTCATCCAAGCAGCTTCTTCAGTTCTGATCAGACACTAGAGGACACTGACTTATATCTGCCTGAAGGAAGGAGCTGACTATACTGAAACTAACACATCTATTACAGTTTTTGTTTTGTGCTTGGTCTACTGAACTACAACTACTAACTATACTACTAAAAAACACTAACTCCATTAAATGTGAACTGTATATGTGAGTGAGAACCATATTTGCATAATCTTTGAAGCCCCTAATGGGTCCTCTTACACCTATTAGCATATTGACACTCCCTATAAATAAGGAAAATAATAGGAATAGCTGAGTGTGTTAGTTTCAGCTCCTCAATTCAGGCAGATACAAGAGTGTCCACCAACAATCTGACCAGAACTTTCTATGAATTACTATGATTCTTTTGACGACCTGTAGTAGACTGAACTGAAAGGCAAGGACAAAGGTGTAAAAAGAAGTTTAATAAAGTCAAAAAAGTAATTTAATGAAAGCTCGAAATTAGGCTAATAATGTTTAACAAATAGTTGGGCCCAAAATAACAATATCGAACGTATAGAAATGGAACAAAACTAACCCACCAGATAAAGAAACGGCTGTTAAATACAGTAGGACTAACCAAAACCGAACACAAGATTCAGGAATTACTCTAAACTAAAGTAAAACTACTAATTTAGTCAAAGAAACAATGGCAAAGGCAAATCATGATAAATATACCAAAAATAACAGTGGTCCCTCAGGTCTGGTAACTCAAAAAGAACAAGTATAAGTAAATAATTTAGCCATGAAATTCACCAAAATTAGGAAATATAAGTCTTAATAAATGGTAATAATAATGTAACTTAATGAAACGTGAATTGAGTGACTTTCGAAATAGGCCAAGCTTATATCATGTCTTCTCCAGTATGAAAATCTGACTGAATGAATACCCATGGAGGAAATGAAGTCATTTATCCATCTCCCTCTCATACTTTCGGTGTTAGTTTGTTCCTGAAGAAATAGCAATTTGTGGGGTTCTAATGATTATAATGGGAGCGAAAAGTGGTGCGAATTGAAAGCATTGTTGTGTTTTTCTCTTCCTATTCTTCGGCGCAGAGAGGTGGCGGTGCCCTCGGTCATCATCCTGAACACGTCCAATGAACAGTACTTTCTGCCTGAAGAGCCCGTGCAGACCCTGGAGCAGCTGGTCCAGTTCATCAGCGCAGTGCTCAACGGATCCGCTCAGGTTTGGAGATTCTTTTTTGTTTACCAGTACAAAAAAATAATGACTTTTGTGGCATTTTTTCATTTTTATATTGTTTCCACATCAAAACATTTCAAAACCAAAAGGCGTATTTGCTTTTTGTTTTGCACTGGTGTAAACTTCCTGGTGGCAGAACGTAGTTTATTCAGACTTTTTAAAAATACCCCTTAACCTGTTTGTAATTGCACAATGTATAACTAATGTATATGTATGGAAAAGTATTTTGTTAGCGTTCAGTATTTGAAATAACAGATGCGCCCTCTGCTGGAGACAGTTGGAGTGAGTTGTAGACTTTCAAAAAATATAAATAAAATCAGATCGCAGTGAGGACTTTTCCATGTTTTTGTCCATGGAGATGACGATGTTTTCCCTGGATTATTCCACAGTATGGCTTTAAACTTGTCGATCTCCTGGAATGTTTCTCTATATTACGTTAAACATGTTTATCTTCATGGTGACGAGGCCAAGTTCCAGGTGTGATCTGTGGAGGGGCGACCCAGCTCACTATAAGAAAGCTTGTTCCAAGGAAAAGCAATAACAGCTTCATAGACACATTTTTTTAAAGCTTGAGGATTGAGGATTGTAAAAAATGACAATTTATTGCACCAAGATGTGACTTTTTTTCTTTTTCTAAAGCCTTCAGCTCACTCCCAACTGTTACCATCAGAGGGCGCAGTTACTAATTCAAGCATTCTCTATTTGCCAAAGGACATCAAATACGGTTTAATACATATAATTTTGTTTTTTGAGTTTCAACTTCTTTTTTTACCATTTAAAATATTTCCTATTTAGTTTCAGTTTAGTTTCCATATTTAATTTGTTAACTGCTATTGCAACAGTGACCATGTGACCATATATTGTGTAAATGCAAAGAGGCTTAGCTTTTTTTTTAAGCTAGAAGAAAACTATTGAACTATTTTCTTGTTTTCTTTCATGATACGTCTACTTATTTCCAAAAACACACATTTTATTATTCCTTCCTGGTAGAATTTTTAGTTCGAATAACAAAGTCTTGGCCTCTTCACAAAGACCCATGTTATCTAGTTAAAACTCCCCAAATCACGATTAATATTCAGAATTCCAGGCAGTTTCCCTTTTCCACAGTGTTCCTCCTCATTTCACATTCACATCATCCGGTTGTAATCACAGCAGTCCTCTCCATTAATCAGGCAGGATGGCTTGGAGTGTTAACACGTCCCTGATAATGTCACCAGCAGATGAGTTTTTTCTCTAATCTCCTTTTGTATGTTTAGATTTCATATCACTGCCCCTTCTCAGATTATCTCCCATAATTCTGCCGCCATTCGCAGATATTACTACAAGAGCGCATATTGCTTTGTGCGTGAATGTGGAAAAGAAATAGTTTTATTCACGATGTGCGTCATGTGCTGTTGAAATTGTATAGCCTTCTGTCTAACTGTTTGCATGCAAATCCGGTCCATGAATGCCTGTTTGAATTGGATATGAAAAGCAATGGAGGAATGGCGTAATGTATCGAAAATCAGAAACTACAGTAACAGATGCACTTTTGACTAGAGACAGACCGATATTTGCACTTTTTTTTTTAACCATATCAGATATCAGCCTTAAATCTCCAGCATAGGCATATATTTTGTTTTGGTCAACCTCGTGCTTAAAAATACCCATGAATGTGAAATATGAACACTTCCGCGCAAAGAGAGAACTGCATAAGACGGCTCTTTTATAGGTTTGTGGGGAAAAGGGCTGTGGGGGAGTTTGTAGTACATTTAAATTACAGAAGAAAGAAAGAATTTGTGGAAAACCATAAAAAATCGGCTATGCATATCGCCCCAAAAATAACAGCAGAGCTTATCAGAAATCAGTTCCTGCGGATTCTGAACAATCAGGATCGGCATTGACCATGGAAAACCTCCGACTTTTGAGCAAGTATCGATGCAAAAAAATCAAAAAAGTCACATTCACGGGACAGAAATGAACTTTTTCACCTTTTCTGAATAGCTTTAGAATGACCTTGAGCTGTATCTGAACAAGTATAAGAGCACATAGACTAGTATACGCACATGAACCACTATGAAACACCTGGACAAGTGAGAGATTACACAGATAGAAGACCACATGGTGCACACATTATTAAAGTTCTGTGCTTTAACCTTGAAAATCACATTCTATCATCTGTTATTATTATGCCTTTTCATTGAGGGATTACACAGATTAGAACACATGGTAGTATAAAAGCAAGTACTATTATTTAATGTTGAAAATCACATTCTATTATCTGCTAAGAGTGTTTTTCGAAATTGAGTTTAAAATTTTAGTATTATGACACTAGAATGGGCACACAGAGTTTGCCTAATTATCAGCTTTGGAAAAATACATTTGGACTAAGGAGCATTTTGAGACAGTGTTTGTTAGGACTATGCAGTTCGTTATTATCTTACTTTGTGCTTATTGGTGTGTATTACATAACAGATTTTAACATAGGAACTATATGAACGTTTTTTATTTTAAATTGTATAAACCCTATCTGTGCTCTCAGAAAGGAGATGTTCAAATCAAATATAACTTTAACTGATTTGAAGCGCTGACACATTGGACATTATGTGTCAGTGATTTATGTAATAATTTAGTGTTAGTGTTATCCAGTAAGGAGCAGAATCAGCCTCACACGAGCCCCTCATGTTAGTGCTCATTAAAGTCACTGTGCAGTGTGTTCTTTCTGCTAGTGAAAAAGTGACTATTTGGACCTTGTTTATTCTTGTAGCATCCGCTCATGGCCTTTTTGTGCTTGATACATCTTCTACTTTCACTTCATTTATTTATAAGATCATTTCTTTACCGTCCTTTTTAGTAAAATAAAAATGATAAACAAGCAGCCCTACTATATGTTAATATGAAATGGAAGTCCTTGTCCTCTCTCTGCTTCAGTTCTTGGATGTACAAAATCAAGAAAAACAAGCTCTAGAAGGTCTTCTCCTGTTTCCAAGAAAGGTCTGAGCTATTTTTACCCGGCCAAACACAAGATCTGCAGCCAAATAAGCAGCAGCAGCCGAACATCTGTTTGTGCAGTCCTGCTCCCCCAGAGCCTGGACACTGTCAGCCTGCTCCTGTGAGCACTGCCCTGGGTGCTTCAAGGCTGCACTGCCCCACTCACTAAAACAGTACAGTCAAATCTAAACAAAGGGACATGTTATGAGAACACAGATGGTGCAAAAACTATAGCTGCTCAGTGTGCGTAAGTGCGATATTCTGTTTGAATCAAACACTGAATCTGCTTTTTTGCTACTTAACTGTAAGTCTATATGGTTTTTAATAGCATTGTCTACTGTTTCTAGTACGTTTTGCCATTTTTAGTGCAAACTAGATAAATTTGCAGCCTTGTGTTTAAAAACCGGTCAAAGTGAGTGTGAGCTGTCACCAGTAGCTACTGCAACTACTAACACATGAGACGGCTTTGTATTAGAACACAGGAAATGGTAGCGGATTGACATGGATAAACTCTTCATGGGTTTCAGGAAAAAGGCTTCCTTCCTGATTTGAAGGATTTTGTGTGGCAACAGTTCTCCATTGTTAAAGCAGGAACACAAACAAATATATCTTTTGGCTGGGGAATGGTCCTCACAAAATTCTTTTAAACCTCTTGACTTCATGAGTTTAATTATTTATTATCTATATATTATTTTTAGATGTTAAGGCATCATTTGAGGATCTTCTATAGCTTCTTGTCTCCATGGACTTTTTTTGCATTTACTTGGAATAGATTGAATGTATCACAGTATGGCATTTATCTTGTCGATCTCCATGGAGACATGAAAGTGACCCCACCAGGCCACGTTACAGGTCAGATATGTGGAGAGGCGAGCCTGCTGACTGTCAGAATATTTTTCAAGATATGTTTATGCAATACAAGTGAATAATGGAATGATGCATGGCTTTAATGGATAACTTTAATGCCATACTATGGAATATTACAGACAAAGTAATAGCATCTCCATCTAGAAAAAACAGGTGGTTGACTTTCCCAACACAAAGTTAAAATAAAAATATAAAAGTTAAAATATTAAACTACAAAAAACACATTTACACATTTTACCAAACAAAATTGCAATAGAGATAAGACTAAACCCCCCAAAATGCTTCTAAACCTGGACCAAATAAAAACATTCATCACTCACATTTACGGATAGCTGAAATATCGCGATATTGTATTGTCAGAAATCTCACAATAATATCGTGGGCCATCTTAATATATCAAATTACACGTTTCTCTGTTTAAATTCATTGTTATGGTGCAGCAACAGCTAAAAACAGGTCCACATGATCATTTTCTCTGTTTCAGTCCAATCCAAATGATGAAATAACTGTCACTAAGCATTATTACATCTTCATTATTTGCATTACAACAGAAAAGCTGCATTAACATTTTTGTTTGTATATCGTGCAAATATCGCATTGAGAGATTTTGATTCCGTTAGATCCCTGCTCATGCTTTCTCTCACAATACATCAGTTGTTTTAGACGTCAGTTTGGAGCATCGCCCTACATCCAGGCTCCTGTGAGGTTTTCTTATCGCTTTCAGACTGGGTTCTCGGTCCTTTCCCATGGAGCCTTGGATGCCCACTGTCCAAACCAAACCAGCCTGTGTAAATAGCAGTCACCTCTCACTCATTAACCTTGGCCGGCGCTGTGGGCAGAGCTGGATCGGTGCACTGCGTTTTTATGGCCTCCAATTACCCAAGAATCTGTCCGCACAACTTCGGTGTCAACTTGGGGATGTTTGCTTTCCCCTTTCACGGTAGCCCCGGCTCGCAGACTTCACTTTAATGCACTTATAAAGAAACAACTCCCGATGTGTGAAATAAGTTTGTAAAAATGGAACAAAACCGAACATTTCTCTGGCAATTGTATATGTTAAATACTGTGCCTGGTTTCTACTTTTATAAAAAAAAACAGAACTAGTTTGCAGTGATCCAGAGTTATTCCTCTCTTTATCCATTCCGAACATCCTAATATTGAGTTTATGAACACTTTTCACAGTTTTCCGATTCCAGAGCATAGACATAAAAGAACATAAAGAAAATAAAAGAAGTGCACCAGGCGAGTGTGACGTCACCCACAGCGTTCAGCTCCGCTCAAATGAGGCTCGCGATGCTTCACAGTTACAGGAGCAAATCTGGAGCCACACTCTGTTATGAGTAGGATTTTTTTGTCAGACAAAATAGCAAAAAACAAAAAAATTCAGGCTCATGTAGAGCAGATCAAAATGATGAGGCTCATAGCAGCAGGTACAGAGAGACGAGCGACAAGATCCTAATGTAAGTCAATGAGAGTCAGAGTCAGAAGGAGCCGGAAGAGCCTCCTGTTGCTCTTCCTATTTTGCAAGTGGCGGTTAGCGCATTAGCTATGTCCATTCATATATACGTTCTATGTTCCTGAGAGGAGTTTGAGTTAAGAAGAATTAGCATGCTACTGCACACATAATGATTAACAGACAATGAAATGCTTTATATGCGTATTAACATATCTTCAAGCCATTTGATTGCACTACCATGACAAAAAAGTGAGAAATGAAGAAATAACTAGTATACTGTTTAAAATAAGATCACATTTTGCAACATTGACTTCCTTAGCTTACAGTTTGCACTGGTCCAAAGTTATTCCTCACTTACCTATTGCATTCCAAGCATCTGAATGATTCATCTTGATGAGTTTCTAAGCACTTTTCACAACTTTTAGAGGCCAGAGCTGCGTTTTAGCTAACCACAACTAGCATCCTACTGCACACTTCTGATTAACAGACAGTAAAACGCTTTATCATAAGATGCCTAGGTCTTATGCATATGAATAGCATATCTTCATACAATTTGGTTGCTCTACCTTGAAAAAAATGGATAAGAAAAGCAATCAATGGCTCACTGTTTAGAATAAACCTTAATAGTGCTCTCTAACTTGTCTGGTGGAAGGTCCGTCAACTTCTTTTCTCCATGGAGATTTGCCTTTAATGTTCCACAGTGTGGCCATGAACTTCAGGATCTCCATGGACACTTGCAAGTCAAATTACAGGTTAGATTTGGGGAGAGAAGCAACCCCCACTCACAGTAAGAATCAGTGTGTGTAAGATGTTTTTGAGCAATAAATAACATCTGTAATCAAATAAATGTCCACAGTGTGGCCATGAACTTCAGGATCTCCATGGACACTTGCAAGTCAAATTACAGGTTAGATTTGGGGAGAGAAGCAACCCCACTCACAGTAAGAATCAGTGTTTGTAAGATGTTTTTGAGCAATAAATAGCATCTGTAATCAAATAAATGTATACATACTGTTATCAATTTAAACCAATGTATTAACATCTCCATGGAGACCCATTGCGGACCCTTTCCAGAAAAGTTACACGATACACCACTTTCTACTTTTATTAGAAACATGAAAAACAGAACTTAAAACAGAAGTATTAACATCTCCATGGAGACAAACAAGTTGCGGACCCTTTCCAGAAAAGTTACACGGTGCACCACTTTTTACTTTTATTAAAAACACGAAAAACAGAACTTAAAACAGTTAAAAAGTTAATAAGTGGTCCAAAGTTCTTCCTCACTTACTTTATGCATTCTGAGCATCCTAATTATTCACCATGATCAGTTTATAAGCACTTGTCACAACTTTCAGAGACTGGCATGCTACTACGTATTTCCTGATTAACATACAGCAAAACAGTTTACAATTAGATGCCATTTGGTTGCTCTCATATTTTGCAGACTTTACTTTATTGACTTTTTGACCTTAAAGACACTTTGCTCAATGTTGACTCTTTAATAAAAATGTAAAAAAACACAACTAGAACAGAATGTTTTAAACAGTTTGCAGTGGTCCAAAGTTATTCCTCACTTACCTTATACATCCTGAGCATTCAAATTACTCACCCCGATGAGTTTATAAGCGCTTTTAGAGTCCAAAGCGGAGTTTTGGCTAACACAGACTAGCATGCTCCTGCGCTCTTCCTGATGAACAGACAAATAAAATGCATAATTATTCCTCATTTACCTTATCCATCTCGAGCATCCTAATTATTCGATTAGTTTGGGTTAGGGTATTGTTATGAAGAACTAGCATGCAACCTCACACTTCCTGCTTATCTGAGAATACAGGTCTTTATAATTTGATGCATAAATCTGTACTGGGTTAAGACAAATTGTGCTCAAATACATGGAGATAAATGTCTGATTTTTAAATATCTCACTCAAATCAGCCCAGGAATTGTGATGTCATAAAGCAGGGACAGATTAGCGCTAATGCTCCTGCACAGGCTCCTAATTAAAATGCCTGGGACGTTCTCAGTATATAGCTTCACCTATTTTCACAGGATTACTGGTAGCCTATAGCTTTCTTATGTACTTAGGGGTTTGGCGTTTCATGTGCCTGTGCAGACACCAATATAATGAGAGTGTGTTTACTTCTCAAGAAAGCGACTACACCAAGCCAAAAATAATCATAGATCTTGATTGTCAGCTCACGGCTAGCCAAAAAGCATCAAATTAAAGCAAAATCTCTAGTGAAATATGTTTTGACTATTATTTTAATTGAACTGACAGCGCCTTAAAGGTCCTATAGTACACAAAATTGACTCCCGTGAACTTTAAGCCATGTTATAATGGCGTTACCCCCTAAAAACATCCCTGGAGTTGTATTTTGTTTGATTCACACATGCATAAGCTTGTATTATTAGTCTGTCTACATCTCTGAAGCTTAAAATGCTCTGTTCCACCTTGGGATGTCATGTAGCAGTAGTTTTCAAGTTAACAGCTACATTTTACCTTAAGTTCAGTAGAGATTGGCAATTCCAGGGTTAAAATGATCCAGATGATTCAAGTGAAGGTGTATGGAGTTTAAAAACACCGTGGAGCACTTCCTGTATTAGCACATGACATTATAAGATGGAACATCTTAAACTCCAGTTATGTTTGTGATAAGGAGGCAACATTATAACACAGATCAGAAAATATGTGAAAATATGGGACCATTAAATGACAGAGCTTCATCCAATAATCTAAAAGTTGGCTCCTCCAGTCCACTCCATGAACTATAGGTTCATTCAGTTGCTGTGTCCTTGGGCAACACACTTCATTCGTGAGTATGTTCGTGATATTTGGGGTCACTGAAGAGGCCACCGACTCTGATTGGTCGCCATGTTTTCCTTAGTCACCCTCAGGGCAACTTCTTACAGTGTGACTGAGGAATGAAAGAAAAAATATCTTGGAAGACGCCATAAAAAAACAAAAAAACTTTTGTTGTATATATCACAATATTTTCTGATCCATGTTATAATGTTCTTTCATCATCAACATACGTCAAGTTTTAGCACAAGAAACCCTGCAAAAAAACCCTCTGTACCACCTTGTGATGTCATGTGGTCATACAGGAAGTGCTCCAACTCCATAAACCTTCACTAGAATCTTATGGATGATTTTAGTCCTGGAATTGTCCATTTCTACTGAATTAAAGGTGGCTGGCAACTTAACAGGACATCACAAGGCGGAACAAAGTATTTTCTGTTTCAGAGGAAAAAAAACGCCTAACTGTGCAGATGTAATTTCGTGGACCTTTTGATAAATCACGCTTGCAATTTGATATTGATTTTATATAAGCAATTCCTTTAGGATGATTTGTCAATGTTTTGTCAAGAACACAATTGTACAGTTTGGTGTTTGCAGGTGCTACTTTATGGGGTGATCCTTATTCCCCTACGAGAGAAAATGCATTTTGATAAAATGGCATTTGAAGCTACAAAGCTCCATGTAAATCTATAGATGCAAGTTGATAAAATGCAATAATAAACCTTTTTAGCGTGCAAATAAGGCTTTTGTTGTTTCCAGGTGAAAGCTTATGTCGAGAGAGAAAAATGACTAAAAAGCTTTTGGCTTTTGTGTCGCCTTAAATCCAAGGAATCATTATTATTATTATATTTGTTGTGATTTATTGATTGACCTTTTCCTCCTGCTGCTCTGTACAAAAAGTCCACCCTGATCAACACATTTAAAACCTCATCCGGTGAACACTGACATTTGGACTAAAGTGCTTTCTTTTATTTTACAGGCTTATGGAGGGGACGGCTTCATTCAGCGAATCAAGCGCGTAGCCTTCGATGCCCGGTCCACTATTATGGTAAGTAGCTTTATTAGGGTTGTCAAATAAAGTCAATAAATGGGTCAGTGACGTATAAGGATCTTCAGGCAAGTTTTAAAATTCAGTTTCTAATGAACTTTTTCAAATATTTACAATGCCAGGTCTGTATAAATCTATGTTTGACATCTGTAATAAGCTTTTTGGGTGTTTTTTTGGTGTATATGAAATTGACCTTAAGAAATGTCATGTGGTGCAACCGAGAATAATGAAATATATGAAAGAAAATACATTTGCTTAGATTTAGAGTAAAAAACAAAAAACATGCATAAGAACTAATGATTTCTGAAAAAATGATTGGGTTCCATGGAGGTCAGAGGTGCTACAGGTATGTGGGGAATTATTATGGAATTTCAATGTTTTTTGTTTTTTTTTACTATCAAACACCACGAATGAAACTATAATTTAAAGAAGCAATAAACACTTCATTTTCTTTTTCATTTTTTTTTTTGCAAACTAGGTACATTTCCAGCTTTTTGGTCAAAAACAGTCAGTGTGTGCTGCTTTCAATGGCAAATTCAAGTAGTAAGTGACATCACACCGCCCTGATTATAGCCATGTGTTTCTTATTACAAGTATGATACCTGTTACTTGACCAATCACACTGCTCTTATGCTTCCATAGCTCCCCACCTCCTCCTCACTCCTTAGTCCTCCAGGCATTTCCCTGTTTAGCTGCTTTGTTTTAAATGTGGTTATGGGAGGAGATTTGAAGTTTAATCCCACTTTAAATCAAAAGCGTCCTCTAGCTATTTTTTCTCTTTCGAAATAAATGCAAGAGCGATGCAGAGAATTTGTCAAAAACTTGTGGTTAAACCCGTGACTCTACCTTAGCCCTGACCTTCACCGCTTCCCAATTTAGCCAAAAATACGCTGAATTTTCAACCTGCTCCTCTTTAGAACAAACACACCAGCACCCTGCACTTTTGCTCCTTTGGGACTAAAACAACATTGAGAGGACAGGACAGAAACGGGCCCAGGATTTTTGCAGCGCCGGCAGTTAAAGTAGAGCTGGAAGGGGGACGAGTCAAGCCTACCCCCTCACCCCTCCCTTGTTTAGCCCGAGTGGTTGTTTCGCCTTTTGGGAGAAGTCGAATTTATTTTAGCGAGAGTGCGATCGGAATGTAAATACAGCTGTTGCAGTGCTCCTCAGTTGGCACAGGGCGCAGTAAGATTCAACGCTGCCCTTTATGCTGTCCTTTATAGGCATGCGGGGAGGTTGTAAGGGAAATTATAGACTTTAAAGTAGGTCCGGTGTGGGAGGTATGACTACTTTGAGTTTGTGCAAGAAATATACTTGGAACAAGATGTGAAAATGTTACAGCAGAAGATTTCTTTTGCCTTTTTTCAGTTTTTTTAATCAGTGAAGTTTTAGATCAGTGTTTCTTAAA
>KN501617.1:18009-29691 GCA_000787155.1 Scartelaos histophorus | reverse complement strand
GATCCACAGAGCAAAGAGGCCAACAATGATCAGGTCTATAGACATTCAAAAGACATGTGTGTGTGTGATATAACATATAATATATTATGACCTGAAATGATCTATTCATGATCTCAAGTCTGTAAGGAGTGTTGCTTTCCCCAAAAACACATGAAGGAAATCGACTCATCCAGCATGAATTCATCCTTACTTTGCTACACCTTAATACCAGTTATCGTCCCCTGATCCTTAGGCTTGATATTTCTTTTTGCAGTGTGTTTCCCTCTTTCCTCCCAGGGCCCATACATAAAAAGTCCAGTCCAGCCCATGACAGAGCGGGAGGAGCTGTAATCTATTGTACTTCCTTATGCAGCATGTGCACAGCTCCCTGATGCAGTGCTCTAAAGCAGTCTGCAGTGTTTTACACTGACGCCTTCTGCGCTGCCGGGAACACGGAGAATAAAGATTTTTATATCTGCTGTACCTGCTGGACTCAGACTATACACTACCACTGCCTTAAACTTTTAACTGTACAGAAATTTATTGATATTTCATGGACAAAAAGAAGAGTTTCTGATGTTCACCAAGTTCTGTTTAAAAAGTTTCTTGTGAGCCTGCCTGTTTCTCTCTCTATTTGTGTTGACGGATTGTGTAGATATATATAAATAATATTTTATATTTGTCCTATCACTTGCATTTCTTATTAGCAATATAGCATTAACCATTAATCTTTGGAGAAGCGAGCTGCTCACAGTGAGAATGCATATTTTTTTCTGAGCAATAAAAACACCTGTCATTGAATAAATGTAAGATATGGTAAATCTCCTACTGCAAAACATTCAAGTCCAAGCAATAACGATCTACTCTCTCACCAGAAAAGTGCCCTGTTAAAATTACAATATTTTTTATGATAATTTGACCCCACTTTGTCTCATCTTTTCCCAGATACTCAAAGTCACTTTGCAAGTTTATGCATAATTTTTTCACAGCTGTCAAGGCTCCACTGACACAAGTTTGCTTGGCAAATCTGCTCCTATAACTAATCTGACCACCACAAATCAGTCAGTGAAACCTCACTCAACATAGGCCAGGTGGGTGAAGTGTCTTGCCCAAGGACGTGGCAATAGTATGCTAACACTTTAATGTCTCAGCCACTGCTTGTCCAAAGGTAAAACAATCATGCAAAAAGATAAACAGCATCTTCATAGGCAAAAGAAAATGAAACTATCCAGTTCCTCCCAAAACCCGAGATAACTCACTCCACACTTCCTCTTCTCTGCTGTTGTGCATTTAAATCCTTACAATCCTAATAGAATAATTAGTCAGTGAATACAGATTTAGTCCTCTAAGACACTGCTAACCAAACACAACATAAGAAGCAGTGATTCGCATGAAGGACGCAGCAGGACACGGCAGCTCCACATGCACAGCTCCCTCTCTCGTGTCGGGGGCTTTTGGCAGATGGACGTGTGAAATAACTGCACAGGGGGTAAAAGAGCCTTTCCCCGTTGCTCTGTTTGTGTTACTGTTGTTGACCTGTTCTGGAGGTTTGTCAGAATGGATCAGATTACAGCATGCTCCGGCTAAAGTGTGAACACAGCCACATGCAGCCCAGCGCCTCCATCATATTGAGTGTTTGTACATCATCCCCTCCATCACGTCAGGCCCATCGCCCTCACCCCCCTCCCCCCTTTCCCCTCCCACCAGGACGTTTTGTGCATGTGAGCAAGGACATGCTATCAAGGTTTGGTATCAATGTCAACCCACCTTGAACAGGCCGACCCCGCTCCAGCATGTGGAGTAGAGTTACACAACACCCCGTAGCCTCCAGCACTAGTGTGAAATATAACACAGCTGAATGTACACGGACAGCATCACTATGAGTTTGTCAGAAAGGGTCAAAGCGGGTTAAGTCTGTATCTTGTAACATCAAAGTTGAAGAAATATCACTCCACTGTGTACAAATCTTGTTACAGGCCCAAACTGGCAACTTTGAACTTTGCAACTTTTCTGGTTTTCTGGTATTTGGCCTTGAATGTTCCACAGTAGGACATTAAACCATTTCACAATCATTCAACTATGTTAGAATAATTGTGTATTTTATCCCATCTATACTATAACCATATGTTAGAAATGTCTGTGTCCTAATAACCTCTTTGTGCTTGAACTGTGTACAGTTTGTTCTTCACTGGTTTCGTCACTTGTTCCTGCACGTGTTTTGGGAACAAAAACAAAGATAATGTGGCGTCTTCTCTCAGGCCAGAGAGAAACAGCAGCCTGAGTGCAGATGACGTACAAAGACAGCAGCAACAGATTAATCATACAAATGTATCATGTGTATAATCATATATGATGTTATCACTAATTTTGAGGGTGATAACATCCAGTGTAACTAGGGACCTTTCTTAATAAAAGTGAGGAGACGGCATTGGGCTTCAGAGTGGACAGAGGCTGTACCTGAAGTGACTCTCTCTGTTCGTTCTCCTCACAAGTAAAAGTGAATAATCTTTTGTCTTTCTTCTTGTATTTTGCAATGTTTAGGTGAGCTTAAACCTAACATTAACTTGGTCCTTCGAGCCAGATTCCAAGACACCTGAAGACTCCAGCGGACGTTAAGAATTCAGAAAGACCACGGCCGTAGCAGCACAATCCCTTTTCTCGGGCTGGTTGTCTTCTCGTCAGTTGGAGTCCGAAGGTTGAAGGAACCAAGGGAGAAAGACAACAGAGGGTGAGTAAGTCCTCGCGAGTAAAACTGATTAATCTCTTGTCTTTCTTCTTGTATTTTACAATGTTTAGGTGGATTTAAACCTAACAAACTAGCATCTTTATGCAAATAGATACATTTAATGCCATACTGTGGAACATCTCACGCGAGGCAATGACGTCTTAATCATCAAAGTCACATAGTATATTGTAAAAACGCTTATTTGCACCCAAATTTGTGCAGTAAGTAAAAAAAAATTCTCTATTCACTCTTATGTCACAAACCAGGAGGACGTTTGGAAAGAGGCAATTACAACTTATGGTGTAGTTAACGTCACTGGGTCGACACTGCTGATTAGCTACACATATCAGAACGATACAATAACATTTTGATGAAGAAAACTGGGCCATTTTCTCATTTTTATCTCATTGTTATAATTCTCCGGTCATTATAAAGACATTCTCTTTGTATGTTTGATTTTATGAACTATAACATCAACCTGCTCAGGGACTACAGGTGGAAATTAGCACTAGAGCTACGACATGTGCAAAGCATCGCTCCTCATCACTCTGTCTCATTAAATAAATAAACTAAATTAATACAATTTTTCCTAGATTTCATCAGACTTACTACCACAAACAGAACCCGCTGGAAGTTTTCATCACTGCATCTTCCTGGTTTGTGACGTACAGTGTGAAGCGAGCCTATAGTTTTTCCTCCATTAGGAAAGAACATAAAGAGAAATCCTGCACACCGTCTTACTTGCAAATAGTGAAGATTTATTAGGACATGCAACGTTTCGGCACTAGGCCTTCATCAGACAAATAGACAGTGAGAGCTCAGGTGGCGTCTTAAATAGGGTGTGACCAAGCACCCAAGGGTGGCAGGTCATAAAGGCACAGTGAACCCAAAAACACAACATAATTCTAATTCAAAGACAATCATTAAACAATATTAGTAATCATATTGCTAATAATAATAGAAAAATGATAAAATTACAAAAATACAATATGTATTCAGATACTCTTTTGTTGTATTTTTGTATTTTTATCATTATATATATCATAAAGAGAAATCTTTATATGCTTGAGTTGCTCTCTCTCCTCCAACGCACCTGTTTTGAGGAATTGATGTGCGAAGTTTTCATCCTCCATTAGGAAAGGAAAGTTGAAATTATTTGTGTAGGATCCTTTTGAGATTTTTGTAGGGAATCGTCATTTACTGGATGATGCTGAAGATGTTTGATGAGTGTTTTGGTTTTGATCCCAAATCTGTGAGGTTGGTCTGCTCTTTTTGTGTTTTTTTTTTCCATGTACACAGTTATTTTGTATGATTTGATAATATACAAAAACGACATGAAAACACTGTTTAAAAAAAAGGTATATACATTTAAAACGGCCCAGGTTAATCTGCTCTGCTCGTGCCTGGCAGTGCACAATCCATGTCCCATCTCCTGTAGGCACCTTAATGTCCCCTCCGTGTTGGTTGATACTGGTCTTTGCTGGAGGAAGATCACTCTATGGCCGCGTCTCATCCATGTTAATGAGGATATAGGGGCTTCCATTGCACCAAGGTCACCTGCACCACTGTGAGATTAACTACTGCTGTATCCTGCCCCACCTGCACACAACCTCGGCCAAAGTCCCCCTCTGTCATGTAAACACGCCTGTCTCTTCGCCTGCACATGCTCATTTACTCATTTCCTCACGTCTCTGCTTCATATGGAGATAGCATTTCAGGCATTTACATAATATCTGATGTACCGTGTTGTGTTTCATTCATTATTCTCCACCTGGATATGAGGGAGCATATTTGAGGATTCATAGTCAATATATTTTAAAGGTTGTAACTTGTAACTTTTCTGGTGCAGGCAGCATCTTCTTGTCTCTGCGGAAGTGTTACTGCTTCATCAGCAATGTTCCACAATAAAGTAATAAACTTCTATGTCAATCTCTGTGGAAACGCCAGGGCAAGTTGTAGGTCAGATCAGAGGGGAGGTGTCTCAGTTCAGAGTGGAATGCATGTCAACGGCTAAACGGAAACGAAAATCACAAGCATCTCAGAACACTTGGAGAGTTTTTTTCATTTTGAATAAGATATTTTTTTAAAGCAACATTGTGTAACATTCTAGAGGAAGAATGGCACCTCAGAAGATGGAGGTTAATATATTTTTAGCAGAAGAGTCATTTTTGTGGAGGTGCATGCCCACAAAAAAGAGATCTGTCAACAAAGAATGCACGCTTTTCTATTTTTTGTTTTTTTTCTTTGCCTAAAAGTTGCACAGTGGGGCTTTAAAACGACAGAGGATTAGTTGTTCTATACTGAAGACATTTTAAATCCACATATTTGCAGCTTTTGCTTTGTGCTAATTATGACCATTAAAGTGCGTATGACAGATTTTTATGATTTTCTCAATTTGATTTCATTTGGTGGCACTATAATGACTGCAAATGTAATTTTTTTTACATAAATCAAGAAGCAATTTGCAAAGAAAAGTTGAAAAATATGTTGAAAATTGCAGGAAGTAGAGTGTTATACACTGTTATACGCTAGTGAATTCTGCCCAAAGGTTCAGCACAATATAAACTGTAAGCAAAAAACACAATTTTCTGATACTTTAAATATTAATTCAACAAAATAGAGGTGTTTTCTTATATTTGTCATATAATAATTTCTGTCAACATTAAAGGGTTTTTTCTAGGTAACAGTTATGAAATTTCCTAGTGTGATGTGTCACAGTTTCCATCCAGGAAGTAAAGTTTCATATCCAGGGATCTGCTTGAGTTCTGGACGGGTTTCGAGTCCAGGAATCTGCTCGATCCAGAGATCTGCTTGAGGCCAGGGATCACAAGTTTTCGGACTTCATCAAGTTCTGGAATCTCCTCAAGTTCTGAGATCTTCTCAAGTCCTGGGATCTCTTCAAGTCCTGGGATCTCTTCAAGTCATAGGATCTCCTCGAGTCCTGGGGTGTTCTTGAGTACAGGGTCTCTTGAAGAGCAGAGGGCTTGGCAGGAGCAGAATGATGGAACTCCACAGGCTGTGGGTCACACAATACTTCAGAGGAGATTACCTCAGGGAGGACAGTCTCTGTAAGCAGGTCTGAAGTTACATTGAGCGTGATCACATCTGCACTGGGTTCCTCTGTTGGTTTCACCGAGGCTTCTGGGATGATGTCCTCAGGAGGAGGAAGAGCATTTGGTGGATCTTCACCATGATTGTACATTTGGTCTTGAATACAGTCCAAAAAGTCCATTCTCTGGGGCACTTTTCCCAGAGGTTCAGTGATAATATCCAGGACACGATGGCTCAGTCCAGTGTCTTGGATGCTGAGCTCAAAAAACAGAATACTGAACAAACATATATCAACTGTACTGCAACAGGCTGTGGAAAACCTTTGGTACAACCACCAGTACCATGACCCCAGAATGGAGCAGGCAGGAACAATCCCCTGTCTGCTCAGAGAAAGAGCCTGAAAACTCTTGAGCCAGACGGACGATCTTTGGGTTTGTGGAGAGACAAAGTCAAATGAGTTGAACATTGATTTCAACAGACATAATAAGCCACAGTGTGTGTGACTAACAGAAAGTTCTCAGGGATGTCTACAGGAGACATGAGGGGTCTCCTCGTCTCAAACACAGTGACATTCATTTTCAGCTGGTGCGTCACATCCCAAAGAGAATAATTTTTGTGTTTACCCTCATCTTTATCTTGAAAATGTGCCCTGCAAAAAGCAGCACCCTGACTGGTGGATAGAGACTCTTTATTTGGGCAAGACACTCCATCACAAGAGCATTAACCACAATGAAACAAAAATAGTGAAGTGTGCACATGACTGAGCTCAGCTCTGACAGTATCTGCTGCAGCACAGAGGGCTTCTGTACTCTGGACGTTGTCACGGAGACACGTGGTTACTGTTGTCATATTAGAACATGAGTGAAAACAGGAGCTGACGACTTATGAGCGTTCATGATTAAAATAGACTGTCAGACATATGTGACACACATAATATCCACACTGGACAGTTAGACACTTAAACGCTATTTTAAAACTGTACATAAAACTGTTCATGCACAGTGCAGTCTAACCATGGTTCACATCTTTACTTAAAAATGAATGAAGAGACCATTAAAACATTTTATAACATTTAGTCTGCCCAGTTTCTCTGCAGAGGTGTAGGTAATAGTGGCAATGCTTTAGAATAAGGTTCCATTTAAATGAATTATTCCTGTGGCGCTACATCTTTCAATATGTTTTCTTGGGGGTTTTCACTCATAATTAGAGCTCACTTGGTTTTCATTTTCAATACCAGTCACTGGCTCATTCAATGCTCATTGTTTTTTACTACTTGACTTCCAATGGTCTGGATGTGGTTTTAATTCATCCTTCGCCTACATTCCATATAAACTGTTACAAAAGTACTGTGTGACTTATTAACAGGCTTGTTTGTTGAGACCAAACTTAAAATAAAACGTTAAATTTTCATAGTATGATTATTTATGGTTATAAAAATAGTCCATACTTGAGATTATGGACCTGGAACACCACTTTAGAAACTTAATAGTGATAAAGTCTTTGTAAATGTATTTATTTACTCGCCTTCAATAATGAAATGAAGCATTTTATTAAGCGCTTGAACACAACCCATGAATTGCTTTTTTATTTTTTTATTATTAACATTATAAAGCATCTATAAATGATAGATAATTATAAACGAACTTAACTAAAGAACCTTATTTGAAAGTGTTTAAAGCAAAAATCCTACGCATAATGATCATTTCGTTTGATTAAGATGTATTTTGTACATTTCTCCAGCCTCATCATATCCTTTTCATCTTGCGTTACTGTTGTTTAGTTAACTGCATTCACGAGGCCCCCGCACCTTTACTCTGCTCTATTGATACACAGACACGCACAAGCCACTGGGAGTAACTTCACTGTTGCTCAAGGACGCATCAAGGAAACAGGTATTGAACCACTGGCCTTGCATTTAGTGAATGACCTGTCTACCACGGAGCCCCGGTCCTCCTGCTCTCTGTGGAGTGGACTTTCTTCATGCGCTAAAAGCTTTTCTATCACCTGTGCGTGAACCTTGTGAGGCGCCTCAAAATACAACTTACAAGTTTTTCTCTTTTCTTTTAAATTATTTCTGTGCTCCATAGCTGCGTGGACTGCATCTACTTTTTTAACTTTCTAAATAAGAAAAAGTGGCAGTTTGTTCTTGTGAGTTCGGGTTGGTGAGAAAGAAAGGTGTTGTATAATATATTGTCTCCTACGGGCTGTGCTGTACATTGAAAATAGAGTTATATACACGAATAGCACCAGCCTCGTGTTAAGGACCACATGCCGACCGCTAAAAACCGTGATGAACTATTTTGGCACCTTTAGGAGCAACAAATTAAAGTGGAACTAAACACTAAATCACCCTTTGTGCTACTAAACTGTTTGTATTGTATTGTAATAGTATTGTCTACTGTTGTTAGTCCTTTTTGGGGGTGAATTTTAGTGCAACCTATGCACTATGCAGCTTTGTGTGTGCTGCACTGCAATGTCAAGTACTATGTGACACCACGCAGAACTGCCCTTATTCATTTTTCTGATACAGTTTGAATTGTGGATACGTGTTAGAGCAACTACACAGTTGCTTATACCTCCACAAACCATCCTTCCTCCAACTCATGCTTTTCTACTTCTTATTTTAGTATCTCTATTTGCAATATGGTTTTAGTCAGAGTTTAAGCCCACTTTAAGAAGTTAAAATATATATGTTATATATAATATTACCATCCTTTTTGTAACTGAGTACCATCCACTTCTTTTCACAGCACATACTTGGTCTGCACAAAAGAAAATGTAATTCTGAATACATGTCTTCACTTATCCAAGTAGTTTCTTCAGTTCTGAGGGTTCTATAAGCCACTGCCTTATATCTGGCTGATGGGAGCAGAAACACAAGAACACACCGAGACTTACAGTTGTGTACAGGAGAGTATCTGTTCTTGGTCCACTGCTCTAAGGTGTGAACTGTCACCTGAGTCATAATGGTTTAAAATGGCTCTAACTAGTTTTTAGCACTCCGATTTTCTTTGTTTGGAATGTGAGCATAATAAATGGACAAATGAGTGACAAATCGAGCTTCTCTGACTCCTCTGTGATTAAGCGATAGAGACGCACAGAAGATTAATGGACATTCAATGGACTTCACTAATAACAGGCGCTCCTTACTGTAAACAACTAGAGTGTGTTAGTTATCTCCTTCCTTCAGACACATACTTAAGGCAGTAACTTACACGAGCCTGTCAGAACGGAAGAAGCTACTTAAACAAGTGAGAAAATGCATTCGCTCTTAAAACTTTTATCCAGTTGACAGAATTCAATTTTCTTTGGCAATAGAACCAACCTGGACAACTGAAGTATTACACAGACACGAGGTTTTGTCTCTCCCCTGAATCTCTCCTATTTTACACTCCTTGCGGTCTTACCCAAAAGACCTTGGTATATATATGTAAAAATATAAAATTATCCATGTTTAATTACTAGTGCTTTAATGGTTGACTAATCAGAGATATATTTTCTGATGGGTCGAACAGTGAAACCATCATTTACACTGCACATTGAGACTTTTAAAATACATAATCAACCAAATAAAGGTTAAATCCAGTGATGTCCTTTGGGAGGCGCCGTGAGCTGGTCGTGCCTGTTGGGGTGTCCCTGGACGCCTGTTGTCCCTGAGTGTCCCTGAGTGTCCCGGTCCTTCATGTCTGCTGGAGTCTCCTCTGATTGCCGTCCTGTCCTGTCCCCTGTCTGAGTCTGGGATGAGTCTGTGCTGGGGCCTGTGTGAGCGACGTCACCTCAGACTGTCCAGTTTTTACACTGACTCTACATTATTATATTGTGCTGCTATTATTAGGGTTATTACAAGATTTATGTCGTCAAAATTAGGACATTTCTTATGTGTGGGGCATAGACTATATAAAGTCTATAAAGTCACAGTTAGGTCAGTTATAGGTCAGGGGGGAGTACAGTGCATGTTAACAGTACAGTGCATGTTAACGGCTAAACTAATACAAGAACTAGTGAGTTTATAAACATTACTTATAAATAATAGTGTGAGTCAAATCAGTCAAATGAAGCTCACTAAGCTGGGAGTCACAAGGGCGAATTTGGAGTTCCTTATTAAGTAATAGTGAAATAAAAAACAGGATCCCGTAAAGCAGGTTAATACGAAGATTTTAAGACCAAAATGATGAAGCTCCCTGCAGCAGTAACAAACAGAGGGTCACAATTTTTCAACATAAAAGTCGACTGGAATCAATGGAGCTGGAAGTATTCATGAATACTTCCTATTAGGTACACGCCGGCTTGCACATGTCCATATACAGTCTGCAGTGTGGAGAGGGAGACTGTAAGGCACAGATCTGCTTGTTCTGCTCTGTACCCCTGAACCTGGTGCCTATAAGAGCCCATTCTCTGGTTCGGGCTGTTCACTGCACATTAAATGGGGTTGCTGGCTGTGTCCCAAAAGACGATCTGTCTCGCTCATTGCTCCTCACTCACTTTTAAAATATTTAAAATATTCTTTGACATTTTGGTCTTACAAATGACATTGTCTTTGTTACAGATTATTATAGAGGTCGTTAGGCTCGTATTTTAGAGTCTGTTTAGTCTAGAAAATGATGATGATTATGAAAATATGCAGATTTTTTTTTTTTACTCATCACGTTATTTGATTAATTATTGCAGCCCTATTAACTATTATCATTTCCTTTGTCAAACGAACCATGTTTATTTGGAATCCGTGTGAGAAGAAGCGACTGTTGGCTCTGCTCAGGCCCTCCTCACAGTGCAGAGGGAGATTGCCATGCTTGAGCTAATCTCGGGCCCCAGAACCGCATCGGGAGCCACTGGTTGTCTGTCAGCAGAGACATCACTGCAACTGCCTCCACCTTCACATCTGAGGCATCCAAGCATGACCTCCCCATATCTCCTCTCTCCTCCTCCTCCTCCTCTTCGTGGTCACACTGTACTCAGCTCTGACTCAATTTGAAAGAGGAACTTGATTCATAATTGTGGGGTTCACATGAATGCCAGAAAATCAATTGTTTCTCTACTAAGCTCTGCTAAATACACAAAGGAGTCTAGTAGCTAAGTCTAAGCTGACGATACAAATTCTCATTTTTGGCAAAGCTTTTAGTGATGTTTGTGAGTGGGTCCCATTGCTGCTATAACAATCAGCATGACAGAGTGATTACACAGTACCTGACACTGTGGTTCAGGAGATTTTCAGCTGCTGAAGATCCCGTTAAAGGCAGGCCACTGGTTTTAATGGGACCACTGGACTCTTGGATGCACTTAATCATACAGTGAAATGGAGCTGCACTATAGCTAAAAGCTTTGGTCTCAGCATGTATGCAAAACCTCAATCTCCAGTTTCATTTCAAAATTAAATAAAGTGTATCCGTCACATTTGCCTGCTTTTTATGCGGGACGCTATTCCTTCTGGGGCTACTTTTACTTTACGCGTATTGATCCATTTTCAAATTCAATTCATTTTTCCTTATTCAAACAAATCAAATCACAAACTGCTTTCAATATTCCTTGCAAGACGGTAAACAAAACAGACTTTTAATCATTGAAATTTTAACTAAATTCAGTCCAGTCCAAGTTTATTTGTACGTATCTTTGGTAAAAACGCCTTTTTCATGCTTCCACTACCACAGGATTGGCTGAAGACCTCTTGAGTTAAGACTTTTTTTTTCACAATTTAAAAGCTCTCACAATTGAAAGTAACACCGCTTGGGGCTTTAGGGCCTGAAGTGAAATGTACTCAGGGACATAATCAAAGTAATGACCAGTAACATTTGATCCAATCTCGGCTTATTCATCAATTATTAAACTAAATAGGTCAGCGGATCAATGGGAGTACGAGAAAATCAATAGAACAGCATTAGCATTAGGCAAAATTCACAAGCAGGATCAAGAATTCAACCCACAACCGCTGA
>JACN01113584.1:0-16400 GCA_000787155.1 Scartelaos histophorus | reverse complement strand
GAATAAGAATAAAGTGTGCTGTTTGTAATCTTGCTGGGTTGTGATGACACTGCTAAAAGCCAAGCTGCTTGGATGCACACATGCACACATGGATTGCACGGCAGGCAGGGGGGATCTCATAGAGCGGTGAACAGCATGTAGGTGAGAACATAGATGTTGCAGAGGTAAAATGGGTCAGAAATTGTCAAAATAGATCTATATATAAGGAGAGATTCCAGCACTGATTAAACAGAATTGTTAAGTGGTGGTTTGAAGTTTCTCTCGCCAAGGAATATGATTGTAAACATTGAGTGAAAATCCCAGAAGAGGCTGAGCGCAGTTTGAGTATACAACAAGCAGAACACTTTCTGATGTGTAAATCCAGTATCGAGGATTTTTGAGTCTGGAGGGTCCAGAAGTCACTCAACAGCCGATCCTGGGACATAACCCCATTATCACTGAGAAGCTGTTTTGATACACACATAAATACAGCCAAAGCAATACTAACTCACTTTCTCTTCTAAATGCTCTTGTATATAGCCGAGAGATTTATGGAAATACATTTATATAATTATGCCTTATTTGACATCAGTCTCTTGTTGTTTTTGCTACTTATTTTGAATTTATTATTGTCATTTATATTTTTGCTCTTTGATATTATAATATCTTGTGATGTGTGAGCTACAGTACCCACATAATTTCCCTTGTGGATCTAAGTCTAAATGCCGTGTAAATATCAGTTGGCTAAGCGGTGTACATAAATGAAATGTGAATGTAAAAGCCCACGTGTGCGGCAGTGCAGTGGCTGCTTCTTCTTTGGCACATACTTCCTTAATGATCTCCTTCTCCATGTGCTGAGTAAATACAACCTCTCAGCTCGTACATCTGGACACCAGTGCTCTGCTGGCCCCATTTGCGGTCAGGAAATGGTGCGATCGTGGTAGAAAGATATTTATTATATTTATAAAACAGAGAGATGTGGGTGGAGCTTCTCCTTCACTTGAAACAACAAAACATTACAAGGCAAATGGAGCCTGTCCAACTCCAGCACAGTGAACTTTTGTCATGTACTGGGGCTTCTCATTTCATGGTGGTCACCATTGAAAAAGTGTTTTCCACAAAATGAATCCTCCAATAAAAAAGAGAGCTCACCTGGTCCTCTCAGTCTCAGTTAGACTTTGGTCTTGGGGTTCCTGGTCCTGACTCACTCGACGGCCCCTGTAAACTGTGGAGCATTTGTTTGTTATTGAAGGAAACAACATATTAACAGACAATACTTCAAGTGTATGGGCGGAATTATGGGTAAAGTGGGGCAGGAAAAATGTAACGCAGCTAATGATTTCAATCTTTAAAACATTTTACACCACTCTGATAACAATATAATAACACATAAAAATAAAACGGTCTTGATCAAAATAACAGTGATGTCTGTTATGGCTGTGACTGAAATCATGATCATTGTATTAAAGAATAAATAAATGGTCCTTTACACAAAAATGTGAAGAGCCTGTGTGCAGAGCATTAGTGATTGAGTTTAAAAGTATTGTAAAAGAGTCCTGCTGACTGGGTCCTTCAAAGCGCTTTGTGTTTTTGTTGTAGAATGATATGCGCAGGAAAGAGCGCTCAAGTACATTGTTGAGGTTAGTAGTATTTTGCATGGTCTAATCTGATCGATGGTGAGCATGTCCCTGAGGCCCTGCTGAGATCTAAGGAGCCACCAGCCTCATACATTTGAAAGGCATCTGTTTATTTTCAGAATGCAAATGCGGCCCACCTCAAAGGCTGTAAGCTGTGAGCGCGTACAATGTGAGTGTGCTGGAGTGGAGCGCGGGGGGCTTCAGGTCCTGCCCTTGAACCAGGCCACACACAAACATCTGCTCAGACATGTTTGGCCTTTCTCCTGCCTTATTTACAAGGGCTTTAATGAGCAGCAGTTACACAAGGTGCACATGCAAGCCATAGAGAAGCTCCATGTGCCAGATGAGGAGAGCCCCGGAGGAGAGCCGAGGGGAACAATGCCAGGTCTCCTCCCCCGGCCCTCCCGTGCCCTCCCCTTTGGCACCCACCCCTGTCCCCCAGTGACAAGGAGGGGGGCAGGAAGGTTAATGTGCCCACTTTGATCTCCGTCAAGCCACACCGAGTAAGAATTCATTTACATTTCAGATGAAACGGCTGACAGTATAAAGAGGCATCTTGTTTCTGGTATGTGAGAGCTGTACTATAGGCCAAGAATGTGAGAGGAAATGGTGAGGAAGCAGGACAAGCCCCTCTCTTGCCTTTTACTGGGAGTGAGATGAAAGTGAGAGGGTTCTTCTTAAACATGGGGACCAAATGCTTCCCAAACTTTTTAAAAGCTTTTCTCAATGCATTTTTAATTAATTCACAGGCCATAGACTCATTGAGATCAAAAAGGTGTTTCACAAAGATGGAAGAATAAGAAAAAGAGAGAAAAACTACGAGAAAATGACGCAAAAACTGTTTCATTAAAGGACAAAGTTTGGGTTTTTTGAATGTACCTGAGTGTAATCGGGCTGCAGCCTGGTCCCGCTCCTTCTTCATCTGTTTATAAAGCAGACGAGCTGCATAGCCTCTCCACGCTGAGGACACACTCAGTCATTACATCTACATACACATAGTAATGCAACAGATTTAACAGATTTAAAGAAAGTTATAGTACATTAACATCACCCTTATGTAATAAATAAACCTGTCATCACTATTTCATCTTTGCAGTTTCTCCTTACCCAGGTCTTCTGTATAGCCGATGTCTTACTATATTTCTATATTTCTCTCAGCCTCTTGCTATTTTTGCTACTTAATTTGAATTTATTATAACCAGTTATATTTTTCTTCTGTGTTATTATATTTATTGTGATGTGTGAACTAATATGTCCAAGTCATTTCCCATGTGGATCAATCACGTTTGTCTAAGTCTAAGTGTCCAGACCAGTTTAAACAAAGGACAGAAAGTGGAAAAGTTGGGACTTTCGTGCTAAAAGAGGTTCAGGGGTGTCTAGTAATTTTGTTCTAAAATTGGAAAATGTTCTAAAACTATGTAGTTATAACGCATTTGGGTAAATGTAGTGTGTGTGTGTGTGTGTGTGTGTGTGTGTAAAATGACTTAACACAACATACACTAAGCTAAGTTGCAGATAGATAGATACATTTACCAGTGGTGATACAGCAGGTCCACTTTTTTACCTTTTGACTTTTTCTAATGTATCTCTGTGGATATCTGTCTACAAAGCTGCACTTGTTAAATAGTACAATACAAAGTGACTGTATTTGTATGTGTTTACGTGGGGCTGTACCTGACTGTATGATGGTGGCACTTCGGTGTCTCTTCTGCTTTACTCTTCTGTAGCGCTGGGCTCCAAGCCAGCCTTTGGTGTAGGCCTGTAACACCACCACCCGAGCGATCATGGCCCTCATCAGCAGGTTCAGCTGCTCCACGTGGTAGTACCTCAGGAACACCTGACCACCATGGTTACAGACAGCTGTGGAACATTACACTTTGTTTTTCATGTGGAATATACATTACCTTTGTCTTCCCAATCACCCAATTCTCTAATTTGGTTCGTTTTAATATGGCAATGGCGCTTTCTTTAACATATGCTGGCGGATGATGTGCCCGGAAGGCAAGATAATAATATCTGAAACAGAAAAGAAATAATAGATAGAAAAAAAAGTTGTGAATACGATGCTGTTCATTCATTAAAGAGGAACAAACTTTCTGCTAGTGTTTTATCAGGGACATGAAAAGCCCTGGCTGAGCCATATAAGCAGAATGAGTAGTGAGGTTTCACACAGGGCCATTGTACATGCATCATGGCTCTGATTTCAGGGGCCACAGTGGAGACGTCAGCCTGGCCTTGTGCATGTTTCTCTGGGCTGTTCCAAATGCCAGCACTGGACAGAGGCTCTGCTCACAGACACGAGGCTCCCACAGGAGTTCACCTCTTGTGTTTTGGTGTTGGTCGAAAAGCCGAACAACAACAAGAAGAACAAACTTCTTTGAACTCCCTCCTGCCTCGGTCTCCAGCCTCTCATTCTAATTCCTGTTGATACCTGTTATTTCTTTGATGGTAAATACAAAGCAGTGCTTGGTAACATCAGACAAGCCTTTGATATAAGAGTGCACATTTAAATCACTTTTCACTAAAAGGTTTTATGGTGTCCATAAAAAAATATTCATAGACATAGACACATCTGTTTATTAACAACTTCAGGAAGATAATTGATGAAAATGTGCAATAAAATTAGGACAGATATAACTCCCACAATGTGCTCAAAGGTAAAGCCTTCTGATAGCAGCAAGAGCCTCTTTGAAAATCACAGGCCAGAGGAAAATTCCACAGCAATGTTCTGATGAACAGTAAAAACACTCTTCACTCCATTTTGTATTTGGGTAGATCCAAATGCCTATATGAGGGTTGTTTTTTGTGTGTTTGACTGGCAGACCTTATCAGCTCTAGAGTAAAGAGTGTTTCTGTTCTTTGCCATATCATTCCTGTTCATTTTCACACCACTACATCTCAGTCTTTCCATAGCATTCCATGTCATCCTGAGCCACTGACTCGTTTCACTGTAAATAAATTGTTAACACAACTTCTCTGCTTTGGGGGTCCTCCATTACACAAAACGTAACAGAATATTTAGTGTGAAGGAAGGGGCTTGTACCTGTTGACAAACTCGTCAAAGGGGATGCGGTGGGAGTAGCCCTGTCTGCGGATGTTCACAGTCTCCAGGAGGCCGGTGTATCTCAGCTGCACCAGGACTCGCTCCTCACAGAAGAGCAGGGCCTGTCTGTCGTCATTGGGCTTAATACAGCGCACAAAGTGCGGCTGGCCTACAACCATTTTAGACAGCAGGTCCATCAAGGAGTACTGCACACAGGGGAAGACAACCGCTAGTTTATTTTGCTTAACATAAAGAACATATGATCAAATGTTGTTAAATTGAATCTGTAATGCACCAATGTTGGTAACTTACCCTGAAGTACGAGGCCACAGTTTGTCTCCTCATGTTGGTGGTCTCCCCTGGGTGACGCATCATCTCCATGGTGTCCACCTGCACATAAACACTCCTGAGTCATGTGCTTCAAAGGCTGGAATGAAAGGGATGGATCATTCAAGTGACTTAGGGGACAGGGTATAGACTGGAAAAGAATTACAGAGTAGTCACTATGTAGTGCACAAACACTGACAAACAACCACTCACACACTCATACTGAATTCCTTTGAGTGATTGGCAATCCACAATTCATCTATAGGCATGTGTCCGCACCATGGCGAAGAGCAGGGTGTACAAAATAGGACCTGTTTCTACCTTTTTAGAGAAGTCTTGCTGCTGTACGGCAGAAGCACTATCACTCTCCCAGTGTGACTTGTGTAGCACCAGTCATGTAACTGGAGGGCAGACTTTTCCTCTCCCTTTATGTCGCGCTGACAGGCTCGTATAGCTGAATTGTGATTGAGGTGTTATTACAGCGGCTCCTCTTTGCACTAATGGGCCGGTCGGGAATAAACAGCTGCACTAAGTGTGGCCCATAAACACGTACAGCTAACAATGAGGGGATCATTCTGCAGTGCTGTGGGGCATCATGGGAAAATTACAAAGCTTTCCGAATAATGACACTAGCCGTCACCATTCTTACGACGCCCCGATTAACGAGGACACAATATAGGCTTTTTAATGGTCCTTCCAGTTCAGGGCTCCATCAAAATTAATGATGCGATAGATATTTTATGGTAAGTCTATGTAGCAAAGTACGTATCTTTAAACTTTATTCTTGCCTACTAAAGGCTGAGACAAACAAATGCACAAAATGTGAGTTGGAGGTCATCCAATGAAGTCTAACAGTTTGACTGTTTAAATGTGCTTTTAATAATAACTTTTTATTACTTCCTGTCGACTTCACCGAACTTTGATTGAGATGATGGCAGTATCGCCGCATACATATTACATCAATAGCAACGCATTGTTATTCCAGAAGTCTGTTCTTCTTTAGGAATAACTGAGAAGGCGCTTAAGGGAACTTTAACAAAGTCAAAAGAATTTGTCACGGCCCCATCTCTCTTAAAATGTTGTCCAAATCCATTTCCTGACATGAAGAATCACATCAATAGCTTATGTTTGCATACATATAAACTGTTTCAGTAATGGAATTAGTCTAATCTAGAAAGATCTTGATTATCCAAAAGGAGTAAATGAGATGAGTATGAGTGAGACAGTATACATCTGATTTTATTTGCAGGAGAATCGGGCGATCGATCCAGTAAAATGTGATCTGTGATTTTGAAAAGGCTTTGATTGTTTTTGGTACAGAAATAAACTCTTACCTTCAACAAGTATTTAGGAGACTGAGAACAGCGAGTGATGGCCAATACCATGGAAATGAAAAATAAATAAGAGGATAGAAAATGAAAAATAAATAAGAGGATAGACAAGACAAAGATGCTGTGACTTAATAATAGAAACAATACATCCGTTTTATAAAGAGCTTTTCTGGACACTCAAAGACACTTTAAAGAGCATTATTCATTCACTCCACACCCAGTGATGGTTTGCTGCTTTTGCAGCCACAGCTGCACTGGGGCAGAGTAATAGAAGCACAGTTGCCAATCTGTGCCATCTGCCCCTCTGACCACTACCAGCACTCACACCACTTTCATATTAGGCAATGTGAGTGAACTGCCTTGCCTAAGGACACAACAACAGTTTTTTTTCCCAACTGGCACCCCAGTGTGGCAGTGGATTTTCCCAGTGTTCTCCCATCCAAGTACTACCAGCCTTGTTTATCTTCTGAAATCTGATGAGATCAGACTTTGACAAGCTGGTATATTTATCATATCAGAATTTATCATTGGCCAGACTATATACTTCAAATGAATATAAAACCACTGCCATATTCACTTTAACAAAATACCTGTATGGCCATTAAAAAGACACAATCAAACTAAAATGTGGTCCCAAATGCCAGATGGTGATAAAAATAGAACATATAGAGCATAACCACAGGCAAGAGGACAACACTAAAGCCACCACTTTATAGCTCAGCGCCCGCAACACAGTTTTACAGTTTTCTTATGTGATGCCAGCTGTGACAGCAGCAGTTCTGAGAGCACCACACTCACCTTGGTCCGGCCTGACCCGAGTGGAGGCAGAGACCTGGAGGCAGCGGTTACTCTCGCCCTGGACGTGGCCAAGTTTCCTGTCACAAGTGGAGGAGAGTTAAAGCAGGTTAAAATCATTAACCATGATAACATTTCAAATGCAGTTTTAACCAACACTACATTTAAAATGTCTGACATTACAGACCATATATCATCTCATTATCTTAAGTATAATGTATTATCCAAAATGTGCTGACAATACTTGTGAGTCTGAGTGTTGGCTTAGAGCTGTAGACGGTGCAGCTGTGTGCACAGCAGTCTAAAGCCCCACACACAGAGGAAAGCATAGGAACATATGCACGACAGTCTGAACATTTCAAAGTTTCTACACAAGATGTCCAAATGTTTTCTCTGGCTATATCTTCTGAGGCTAAACTGTGATTAATAGCAGTGAAAGAAGCCTTTGAAGCAGGATTGGTGACATCAAAGTCCTAATCCATGGGTGGCAGGATTTTTATAATGAGTGGGAAGTATCTTAACATATTTCAAAGGGTTTACTGCATGAATAAACAATAGCTGCACAGATGTGCCACACACACCTTTAGAAAAATATGTCTGCAGACAGAGGAGGCAGCATTACCCAAGCAGCCGACTAAGGCAAGATGGAAGTTCTGCAGCTGAAGTGGACCTGACAGGTGAACAATTGCTCTCAATCACTGACTGCATATATACAAATTCCAAAATGCAAATTTAAAGTTGGCTCTGCCTCAGTACACTGCAATATTTGAGAAAGTTGTTAAGGCCTGGATTAGACAGCAAGGCCATATTCTTGAGTTTATCAGTCTTCTTATTATGCTGAAGCAAATTCAAAAATGAGTTATGATGTGACTCTGACTCTGTTTTTAAAAAAATCTACACATTCAACACTTACACAGTATATGCCTCCCTCTGTTTGTTCGAAACACAATTTGGATTAGGCAAATGAACAAAACACTAACAGATTTCATAAATGTCATAGAGCATGTTTGTGAGGGTTTGGTGAAAAGCGTGAAGGCACAGATCTGAACCCTCCCCTGGCCTTTGGCACCGCTCACACAAAGGCCACACCAGAGGTGTTCTGGAGCAGGGGCTGCTGCTGTCGGGAGCATTCGGAGCACAGTGCAGGGAGGGTCTGGCTCCAATTAGCCCCAAGTAAAGCTGAATGGATTAATTGGAGAGGGTCTTGTGCAAATGAAGTGCGCTCTCTTTTCTCCCCATTAGTGCTGCTGGGCCCGATCATCTGAGCACATTTGTCATGATGAATTAGCGCTGAGAGTGGAACGGGCCTGGAGTGTCACTGAGCTTTCACGCCTCTCACGTCCATGACACCATCAGGCGGAGATGAAGGGGCTCTGTGATGAGAGCAGCCATGACAGTTGTACCTAAGCCTGGCAAAGGGACACTCCAGGAGACTCCTCCAGGGTCGCACTCAGTCATTATGTTAGCGCGCTTCATATGCCCTCTGAACACATGATTAGAGCTCGGGTTAATAGCAGTATCCTCAAAGACGTGTGTCCCCTGAGACGTGAAGCCAAGGGAGCACCTGTGATGTCCAGCTGAAAGAGGCCTGTCTCATTTAGACACAGAGAGAGACTTGTCTAATGATGTCGAGAATCATTATTCAAACAGAAAAGGAGAATTCTTTCACTGAAAGGCACTACAGTATAGATGTACAGTCTGGGACCTCAGACCAACATCACTGTTCATTCAATTACAACAGTGTTTGCCATTAATAAAGAGGATAAACTCATCAATGATTATAATAAATAAATATATATGAATTATTATGGGGAAAATTCAGTTGGAAAAGCACCATCACAGTTAGAAATACTACATATAATTATTATACAATAAATAAGATTGTGGTAGAAAAGTAGAAATATCAGCTGTTAGACTTTGTTTTACCGGTTTTCAGATGGTACAGGAAATGCCACAGTGGTGTGTTCAAGTGTTCATCTTAAACCTCTATCAGCTGTTGAGGAAGAACAAATATTGTGGTTTATTTTCCCATTAGGGCATTTAGTTTTGAAAACAGGAGGTGGAGGGCATCCCACAGCTTTTGCTTCATGCATGTTACTCTTGGCTTGGTTTGTCACTACACACACTGCGCTGTGGGGTAAATTGGGGCAGGAGGGACAAAGAGAAAAAAAGCCTCCTTGGCATCTGTGCGTTCACTTTGAAAATTAAGCCCAGCAAGTATTCTGCAGAAAAAAGCTCAGGCTGGCAGTTGTACTGGGCTCCTATTGACAAGAATAGTCAATGTGGTTGGGATTAAAAAGCAATCCTTGGTTCAATATGACACCTCGCTCGATGCTTTTATGAACGCCAGTACGCGCCTTGTACTTCAGAGGACCAGGATGGAGCTGTTGACACGGGGCAAAGGCAAACTTGTAAGACAGAGAAGCAAGAGCAGCCTCCTCAAGCTGAGTGAGCACGGCACGCTGGATATCTCCTGCTTTCTCTTTCAAAACGTGTGATCTAGAAACTCAACTCAGCACCAGGCAAATGAGATTAAAGCCACCATAACTCCCCTTCCTCTGTAAGCAGCAGCGCTTATGCTTGGATATGGCTCTGGGGCTGTTGATTTAAATGCCATCCTCTCCTGTCAGGGCAGATCAATCAGAAAAAGCATGGTGTAATTGGCTTTTAGTGACACAACAGTGTGTTGCATTTATCAAAGGATGTTGAACCATGTGACCAGAGCTCAACACTGACACAAGAAGCAGTGAAATCCCTCCGCTGACTCAAAACATCCTCCTTGACCATGTTCAAGTCTACAGTCAGAGCTCTATGTTTGTCCCCAAAAAAGGCCAGAAACAAAACAGACTGCAAACTGATTCTATTGGTGATTCTCTAAAAATGTCATATAATATATAATTACATTAATGTTAAAACATATAATATTATGTTGATTACAATCTACTACATTTTAACTTGCAATTTATGTTGTATTAAGGGTTATTTACCATTGAGACAAGTTTAAGTACCATATGTAGATACCTTATCCATTTTTTGAATATTTATAGCCTTTTAATACAGTCTAATGCAATTTTATTCACATAAATAGTAATAGTATAGTAACAAGTATGCCAATTATAATATTGAAATATTAATATTTGAATCACCAATACACCTAATATAAATCTTTTTACTTAGTTACAAACTGCTACTGTATTACCCTTACCCTTTTTGAACAATAATCTGACAAAGCTCTACGTGACTGGCTGAGCTTATTGCTTCAAACATGAGCTCGAGGGACTAGTTTGTCCGATGTAATTTATCTGTGTAATGTTGTGACCAAAGCTGTGGTCTGAAGATGTTTTAAACAAATGTTCTCATACTCTATTATGATCTGGCAAGGCCATAGCCAATTCAATCTGATCAGCAGAGGCCCAAGCTCAAAGCGACTGTCAAATACAACAGACAAACTCCACCACAGGCCCATCCTGCTCTTGTCCTCAGGTCAAAACGTCCATTTGAATACAGAGGCAGTCTTTATCTTCCAAGTACTTCAGTTAATTGTAATCTAATAAATAAAACAATTTTATTAACAGAAATTAAATGTAAATTAATCACTGTGAACAACCCCCAAGAATGAGATTTAAAAATATTTTACAATTGACCCTATCTAGCTTTCTATCTGTAGAATGATGAGTCGTTACAATAACTCATGTCATTTATCTCAAGAGATGCTTGGAAACTAGACGTCCAACTGTAGGCCAGACTTATTTTAAATAAAGAATACTTATCTCTGTTGCCTCTCACTAGATCTGTGTGCATGAGGTCTGTGCTACTGACTATCCCTCATATATTAGAGGCTATAATATTTGTTGTAACATAAATAAAAACAATAGTTTAGCCCAATGTGGAAGTTTAAAGGGAGACTTTTGGTATAATGGATCTTCTTATACGTCTGCTGAGCTAAAAGTACCCCGCGTTTCTTTACATCTCAAGTTTATGTCAGTATTGATGATACTTGATATTTGTTGATATCTTTGGTTAGGTGCAGTGTTTGAATTAATACCAGAGGGACTGAACACAGCCATGTCTGTGTCTCCAAATATGTAAGACCCAGTGTGGCTTAGACCAAATGAAGTAGAAAGACGTATCTGATCATTTCCACCTCTATTAGCATTTATGCTAAGTCGAGTGACCAGGAGGCCTGTGCCACAGCTAATGGTGAACACATTACTATATTCATTGAACCAACAGAAAAGAGGCTGCTTTTGTGTTCCTAAATACAGTTTCTTCATCCTCAGGGTATTTAAAAACCTTATCATAAAAATATCCTAGTGCACCCACAATCTGGAGATAGCATTCAGCGGTGGGAAACCAAGAGGGACAGCTTAGTGAAAATAAAAACAGAGCGTTGTGCAGAGAGCTGAGCCTCTCAGGAGATAATGGAGACTGCAGACTTATCCTCACGCTGCTGAGGCTTCACATGAGGGGGGCACAGTGCTTTGAGAAACCCACTTACCTGAGACACTATTCACTGAGTAATACATGCACAAGCCCACATGCTTAACAATAGTTTGTCTCTGAGAAAAGTTCCCATTTCCATTCCCTTTGTGCTGATCAGGAGCACAATAAGCACTCGTACAGTGATATGGCCGCAGTCCGTTCAATGACTGTTTCAGCTAAAGGGGCACTGTACCTGTTTTGGTTAAGGGGCTGGAAAACAGCTGCTGCAGAAGTTTGTTCTCTGAAGTCCTCAAGACCACAACAATGTCTGCAGGAAGTGTATCTCTGTTCTTTTCTAAGAATCCTTTCACACTGTACATCACCTGTTCAGGAGAGTCACACAAGAACACAGTCTATGAGTGAGTTTACAAGTGGCCGGCTCAACAAAAGTCTGGGAGCCAGAGCTCCCATTCCAGACCCTTCTGAATAAAGTGCAAACCATTCTTCTATTAAAAGGGCTGTGTAGGTATTTCCTCTCAAATCTTTTATTCAATATATCGTAAAACAGTGGTCTCGCAATATTGTACATTTGGAGTATAGAATACATCTGGTTGAAACACAATAATGTTGTCCTGATGTAATCTGGTAATTTTTCTTCATTTTACTGAATGTGATATTCTCTTGATGCAATAAGCAGACAGACAAATAAAATAACCTTAACTTTTCATTACCTTTCCTGCATAATGCTGGATCCCAAAGCAGAGCTCCATTCGCTTCGGTATCCAGAAGTATTTGCATCGCAGATTGTCTTCAAATTTATCTAAAGAAAAATAAAAATGTATTGACAAGTAAAGATCTGTACAAAGCCCAGTGCTTTTCTATAATTCTTACAGTACTTATTGTACTATATTCAAATAGATTAAAAGTTTAGTTGCCGAAAATATCTACTTGTAATCGACAAAATGTTTGGATTTTTAGTCAGTATAATTCATTTTAATTTAGTTTTAATCAGCAAGAAAATGAGACAAAAAGTATAAAGATATTTTAGTCAACAAAATGAACCATGACCTGGACATACCCACTAGGGTGTGAACAGTGGACTGGTCTTATCCATTAGACTGTTATCACTGGCCGAGACTTGCCCACTAGGGTGTGGTCAGTGGGTGGACTTGCCCACTAGGGTGTGGTCAGTGGGAGGACTTACCCACTAGGGTGTGGTCAGTGGGTGGACTTGCCAACTAGGGTGTGGTCAGTGGGAGGACTTACCCACTAGGGTGTGGTCAGTGGCCTGGGGAAAGCGGCTCTCTTCGTCCAGCAGGGACAGCAGACCCATGGGCTTCTGCAGGAACATGTCCAGGATGGGCCGATTGTCCTCGTACTCCACCAGATTAGCATCCACCCCCTCACTCTGGTACTCCATCTAATTACAGCAAATGAATGTAGAACAATCCCATTAATGATTTCTCTAAATGACCCCATTAAACAAACTGGGATGAGTCTGTGTGGAGAGTTTGATCTGAGTGTGTGCTGCTCAAGTTGTTTATGGCATAATGGATCTTTTACTGAATGTAAGAAACAACAAACAAATAGATGCACGTTCATATTCATAATTTCAATTAGTGAATAACCCAGAGTCAAATCATCATATTGCATCTACTTAATTTCAGATCAAAAAGGCTTTTTTTATAATTAAATACAGTTTTACAAATAAAGCAGAACCAGTGGATCTAAACAGTGCTCATGTTTAAGTGATAACTGAAGAATAAGAAAGAAATTAAATCAATACAATTGGTAAAAAATATACATTTGAAACAGAATAGTAGTCTCTATGAACACAGTATATGAATCATACTCTGTGTGAAGCATCATCAGAAAAGTGCATCTCACAAAATGCACCTAATTAAGTCATGTTGTGCATAAACAGTGTTTAAAGAGCTTAGCTAGAAAACATTTCCACTAGTTTGTTCAGATTCAATATTTGACCTGAACACATGTAACAAACACATTTTTTACAATCTTTGAGTATTATAGGTATTTAATGTTGAACATCTCACCTGTTCCAGGGCAAATATGTGCTGGTTGAAGTAGAACTGGATTTGCTCATTTGCAATATTAATGCATAATTGTTCAAATGAGTTTTTCTTGAAGTTTTCAAATCCAAAGATGTCCAGGATTCCCACATTCATGCCACTCTCAGCCGCACTTCAAAGGAGAAAAGGGGGACAAACAAACTTATTCTTACATTCAAATCCCCAGCAGTCACATTAATGGATAAAATATTAATGATAATTGGAATTCAACCCAGATACAGAGGCTGATCTGGACAGCTTTGTTCATAAAAAATAATAAACATCAGCTTTTAGATTGCCAAAAGCTGTTCAACTGAATGTAATTCTGGTATCCATTGATTTAACCTCAAGTCATTTTCAATAAAGTACAAAGACGAGGAGGAAAAGCAGTGGGTTTCTGCAATTTATATTCAGTAGTATTTCATGGTCAATCACCACTCTGTGCAAAGGTCACCTTAGTCGTAGCTACCACGTTGTTAATGGCAATAAGGAGGATGCAGAGATGACAGGGGAGATGACAGGGGAGCCGACAGGAGCACTGGCTTTTGTACATCTCTGAGCATTACTCCTTGACAGTCGATGCTAATATTTATGAAGGAATTCTTTTGGATCAATGAACAGCCTCTTTGCAGTCTCTCTGAAGTCTTTTAATCATCTCAACATTATTTTCTCAGCACGCAACTCTGTATCAAAAATTTATTAAAACTTTTTCGCTCTCTCTTTTCTCGCCATTGAAATTCTCCTCTATGTGTTTGCATCTACCTTTCCTGACTTTGGTTAAGGTCGTAAAAGTAACTGGACAACTGCCCAGGACAAAGTAAATGTACTGGAGGGTATCTACACATATAAAGTACATCAATGGACCCAAACCAGGCCTTACATCTATTATTTTCCTTGTATTTGAGCAAATTATGTTTTATCCCAGTACAGATATATTGTAAAAGCAGCTCTTGAGGTTTAAATGCGTTTACTGTGTAATCTCTGCATCTAATTTAGCAGTGTACACAAATATATAACTTGATACTAAATTTGGTGATACAGTATAGTTATCGTGGGCAACTGTATCGATATATCACCGGTATTTTTTTGAAATTGTTTAATGACAGCACTACAATTTTGTTACTTCTTTAGTGGAAGGAAACTTGTTTATGTGATGCACTTGACATATTCATTGCTTTGGTAATTAAAATGTATTGTATTATGTATTGTATTTCATATTAACTTTGGACAGGTAGAGGTTTAACAAAGAAATATTAGTGTTAAATGTTATTATGTGGTATAAATGGATTATCACATGTATGAATATATTGTTTCCTCATCACAAACATAACTGGAGTTGTGTTTTGTTTCATCTAACACACAAGCCCTGTGTATATAAAGGCTGAGTTCTTCTCTCAAGCAGAAAACACCTCTTCACTAGAATCATTTTCATGATTTCAGCCTATGAAATTACTAATCCCTACTGAACAAAAGCTGATAACTTGAAAACTACCACTACATGACATCACAAGGTGGAACAGAGCGTTTTGATCTTTGGAGATGTAGACAGACTAATAATACAGGATTAGTCAAACATGTTGAATGAAACTGAACACGACTCCAAGTATGTTTTGATGGGGTAACAGTTTTCTAACATGTCATGCTCACAGGAATCCACAATATAGTGTAATATAGGACCTTTAACTCACACATTGAAATTCTCCTCTACTTTTCTCATCTACCTTTCCTGACTTTGCTTAAGGTCATCAAAAGAACTGGACAACTGCCCAGGACAAAGTAAATGTACTGGGTTGTGTCTGCACATATGGCCCCTTACCAGACATTGGCGTCGGGCTGCAGCAGGGAGTTGATGCGGTTGACGATCCAGCTGAAGAGGCGTCCGTACAAGGCCTTGGACATGGCGTCCCTCACATCTGCAGCTTTGTCCACAGTGTTGGTGCGGATGATGGTCTCGCCCCTGGTCACCACGCACTGAGACGTGAGGGCCTCCTGCAGCTCCTCTGGCCCAATGCTGAGGAGGGAGGCGGCTGGAAGAGCGAGCAGTGTTACATATGGGCTAATACAACTAGGTCTGCCACTGTAATACATAAGTGCAATATTTAGCTCTAGAAAATATACACAATACATGATAATATTGAAAGTACTTTATGCCATTCACATCCCTAAAGCAGTATTATAGTATTATAACTCATAAAATTATTCTAAATGTACTATATCAATTAAAAAAACATGAGCAAAGGTTAAAAAAAAACTAAACATTCTAGCAGTTTGTATCTATAATGAGTTTAAGTTATTTATTCAGCCCTTCAGTCCACTACAGCTCAAATTTCCCAGTAGTAGAAAGAAAAAGTACACAAAAATTTACCTCACGTCACACTACATTCATTTAACTATACATCAATGAAATAATGATGATGACTGGCCTAAACACAAGCCTATTCACACTGGAGATAATAACACTGACCGTTTTCTAAGGCCTCGGAGTTAGGCACTTCACTCTTATCCGTCTGGTGCTGTGACGTGATGGAGGCAAACTCAATGTTGCCCGTGTTCAAAATAGCAGAGAGAATTTTGTAAACAGAGTTGACTTCCTGTAAGAAAAATAAATTAACTAAATTAAAGGGGAATTATTCTATTTGACTTATTGATCTTTATTCATTACCCATGGAGAGCATGCAAACTAAACACAGAAAGGCCTCACACAGAACCTTGTTACAAAGAGGCAAGAGCACTAAGTGATGTCTGCCTCCATGGTGATGTAATTGCTTTGTCTAGAACACACATGTCAAACTCAGGC
>KN501616.1:8017-23819 GCA_000787155.1 Scartelaos histophorus | reverse complement strand
CTGCTACCAGCCCCAACCCGGTGACCAGTGCCAGCGCGGCCCCTCCCCCTGCCAACCCACCCACCGTGTCCAGTCCGACAAACCCAGCAACAAGCCCAACCACAACCGTAATCACCACAACGTCTACTGTTAGTGCCAGTGCAGCTAGTGTCACTGCAACCACCAAAAGTAGCCCGACCAGCCCTGTGCCCACTGTAGGGAGCCCGGTGGAGACGGTGAACCCTCCAAGCACAACGAGCCCCACCTCCAACCTGACCAATGCAGAGGCCAACGTGTAGACAACAAGCAAACCCTCATGGAGCATGTAGATAAAAGAGAACATTACAAAGAACTTCCAAGATTTCAATTGATTCACCTACCTCCGAGGGCAATATGTGATCTAAACAGATTTTCAAAAAACATCTACATTTATTTTCTGCATTTGTAAAGCCAAGCCAATGATGTCTAATTGTTGGCTTGCTTTATGGAAAACAATATCAAAGACTGTTAGTGTTCACGACTACAACGTCAATCTGAAAATGTAAACATACTGTGTAATACTGTGAGAAAAGAAGAAAATATACCTACCTAGAGATATAGATTAGAGATTTGTTGAATATCTTCATGAATCAAGTAAATACAGTGTGAATATAGTAGATGAAGTAGTGAACTAAATTGAAGAGTGCAATGGGTTTCTTGTGGATGTTTACAACGCCTCACACGACTGTCTCTGGTGTTAGCGTTGCACTCTGTGAGGTACAGGCCACAAGGCGAGCACAAGCTCAGAGTAAGCACAATGCCAATACCAAGTTCATGATTACGAGTCCTGGAGAAATCCAGTCTTTGTTGCAAAAGATATGTGTGTGAGAGAGACTGTTATTTTTTCCTTCCTTTTACAGTGGAAAAAGAGAAAAAATACTTTTATGTGATTGAAACATTTTTAGAATTATTTTTAGGATGTTTTATACTATATGTGTTGTGAAGGAGGACCAAAATCAATAGGCAGACAAAAGCAAAAACTATGCCATTTAGTGTGGGGTTGGCAAAGCACAGGGTACAAAGAAGTACAAAAAGCAGAGGGTTAGAAAAGTGATTTACAAACATTGACTATCCCTTAATGCTGACAGTCAGTCCTGTTTACTTTTTGCATGCTTTCCTCAGGAACATCAGTAAAATATCTGAATATCTCCTGACAAACAAAAAAGAATAAGAACAGAGAAGGCCTTAAGCCAACAAATCCATTCTGTCCGAGCCATAGTCTATTTACACGACTGGGCACAAAGACAAAACACAGCTCTGTAAGCTAGCACAAACCTGGACCAACTCTGTGTTTCTGTAGTCATTCCTTTCTCCATGTGTACTGATCAAGCATAGTTTGATCTATATGTATTGAGCAATACATATGTAGATGTGCGTATGTGTGCAGGCCAGTAAGCAAGTGGCCTGTTTCTCTTTTTGTTCCCGTTGTCTTTGCTTCAATACTGAAAAGCACAAAGCTTTAATTTCCCCAGATTTTTGCCATGGTGTATAAGGACAATGTTAGTTTGCTTCTATGGCAGCTACTGTGAGAGGCATCTGGATGAACAGCACATGTTTACTTTGAAAAGCAAAACAACTGAGCGAAAATGTGAAATGGCTACAGTTCATGTCCTGTGAATTTTGTATAAAGTTACTCTGCCACAGTTTTCTCTGGAACTTTGTTGTAAAACTGTACCGTGTAAAACATGTAACTGTGAATGTCTGTATTACATTGGAAGTTATTGTCTAAATGTTGAAAAAATGGAGTTGCTGTTTTCTGCAATAATATTTTGATCACAGAAGCTAAAGCACATACCTTACAGAAATATATGAGAAAGATGATGACAATGAAGATGCTGAGGATTATATTAAAAATAGAAACTATGTCTAGTAAAACAATATTGTTTTGTATATTTTTAACTGTCTCACTGCCTAATGTAAAACAAAATATAAACATGATATGTATCTAAATGGTGTCACATGATAAAGCACGATTGTTATGTTACAAATCGAAAAAGACTGAAAAAATAAAGAGTTATAGAAGTTATAAATACCATACATGTTTGGCATATGTCGCTTATAGCATGTGTGTTTTAAGCAGCAGCCCCTCGCCTACAACCATCTTATTAGGAAATTGGGTCAGCTCAGTATCCTGTGCTCCGAGCTGAATCCTTTAGCATTAATTGGCTATTGTTCACATCCTTGTATATAAATCTTCATAGATAATAAACCGTAGAATTATCATGTTAAAAAATGTAAGAAAGAAAAATGTAGTTTTATTGAGCTCATGTGGGACGCTTCAAATTAAACAAAAGCTGTCTTTTTGTAGACAATGACATTCCACCACAGGGGTAAAACGCAACTGGGGAATAGCAAAAAAACATCAAACGCAAGCAGAGAAAACAGTTTGAAGCCCTTCCTTGTGGTTTATAGAGTGTCAGAAAACCCAAGCTGATAGAGGCAACGGCATGCTAGAAAAACAGCACAAAACAGCTACTGCCCTGGGGCCTGGCGTGCCCACCCGCCCCATCTCCACAACCTCTTATAGCTCAGTGTGCATTTGTGCGTTTGTGCGTGTGTGTGTGTGTGTGTGTGTGTGTGTGCGTCCTATCCCCACCTCCTCCTTGCTTCCATTAGCTTCCAGTGTGTGATAAAAGAGACGGCACCAGCTGACACCACCACAATGACTCGCCGTGGATAAAAGAATGAGATGTCCTCTCTCGTAGCTCGTGGCGAATTCTGTCTGTGTCTGTGTTTGTAAGGGAGAGACAGAGAATAAGAGAAGGAGGTTAGAGACGCCGGCTACCAGGCTTTGAATAATGCCCCTAATGGCCGCTCCAACAAACTAGCCCCTGATGGATGGCTTCTCTAGTCTCCCTTTATTCCCACATGTGCAATTTAGCATCATTACCTATGAAAACCAGTCACCACGAGATGGACCAAACTGATGTGTAGCCTCCACCGCAGCTATAGATCATCATTTTGAGCAAGGGGTGGACAGGAGGAGGAAGCTCTTGATTAGTTGGTGCAATCTGGCAGAAACACAATTAGTCACAGGTTAAGGTCAGCAGTTTCAAGAGCCAAAGTAATGATCTTATTTATTGCCATTTTAGTGCAATACTGTTTTTATTGTAGCCTCTAATACAATGACTTTATTAGGACTGGATGCCTATAAACTGCATAGAAAAGGATCATTTTAGGAGCAGTTTTTGGAACCAGCAAAAATGGATCACCAGGAATCATACAATTTGAAAACTGACATAACTATTCCATTGGTATAAATGCATTACTGACCTTAGAAGACCTACATTACATTCAATTGGCTTGTCCTACATAACTAGTCTGCATTTGAATGATTTGACCCTTTTCAAAATGAGCCAATGTTATAGTTACGAATCTCCTTCTGATTTGAATGTGTTTGAGCTCTGTAATTTATAGTCAAATTACCCTGCAAAATCTTATCCAGACCACGTGTGAATTTTTACCAAGTAAGTGTTTTGTTTTGCTGTTTAAAATGCAATATTAATGCTCTATGCTACTTTTTCCCCAAAACATTTACACCTTCCTTGCAAGTCATCCACGCTTCCCAGGTTTTAGCGTTGTCCAAATATAGAAACTTCAGGTCCCAGTTAGTGGACAAAGACATAATCAGGCTACGCAAACTTGTCACGAAGAAAAGTTTACCGTAACATCACATAATAAGAACATTTAGGTCACTAAATATATGTATATACCAAAAATATTGAAAATTATAAGAAGGTTTTCACTGTTTTTAATGTGACCTATATTTCAGACCATAAGCTTTTTTTCATAACCTCTTTGGATTCTGTGAGGTGGTCCTGTACAATCTGTATGCATGTGATAAGTGTGGAACTATTCTTTCCTTTCCCTTCTGACACGCTCCAGTTTTTGGCCAGGTCTGGGCAAAAGGACATTGTTTGGTGTTTAGCTATTCCACTGGAGCTTTTGTGAGCCTATTTTTAAAGCTAAAAGGTGCTCCCAGTGAAGCTGCAACAGGGGACACAAACTGGTGATCCATAATGCTTTTGTGGAGGGTTGACAGAGCTGCTAGAAGACTAAAAACTCACAAAAGATGCAGTCTATTTAAAACTAGAAACATTAAAGGTGCATTATGTAACTTTTCTGGGGAGGAGTTTGGCATCTGCTCATGAGGTCTATGTATATATAGGTCTTTTGCTCTGCCTTGAATATCCCACAGTATGGCATTAAACATATCTTTCTTGCATTTTTTTCAATTACAGGTCCAGAAACTACTTTAAAAAACCTGCCTTCTCACTATGAGCTTATAACTTGGCCTTTCATGTGATTACATGCTTACATCCTGTGGAGTTTGCCATTTTATCAGAGACCGTTCTCCAGAAAAGACACATGCACTTTTATGTCAGTTAAGATTTCCAGAGTGCACAGTGTTATTTCATCTGACCATTGCCATGTTTTATGTCAATTTGACATGACAATATTTCCTGTGATGCATTTGGTGTGACCCAGACTTGTGTCTAAGGTACACACACCCGAGAATTCAGCAAATACATTAATGAATAACTAATCTTTGCAGATGCATGAATCTACATATCAATGTAATCAGAGGGTGTTGTGTGCTTGGCTATTTCTAGTAGATTGGCTGAGAGGCTTTCAAGTATGCAAAGCCTCTCTCTGCATTTATGCTAACAGGGCTTCATTCTCCAATGTGTATATGAACCCAGCTTAAAATGTACTTGTTTTCTGGTTCACCTTTAGGAGAGCTGGCAGCTTTTTCAATCTGTATACACATTGCACAAGTCTGTTTATATGCAGATGATTTGGGCACGACAGCAATGCAAGATGACAATTTGAAAGTGCACACATGAAATTTATAGTATTCTGTGACACAGCAAATATAGTGTCTATACTGTTACTAGGAATGCACCAATCCAGCGTCTTCAGTTCCAATATCAATTCTGTTTTTATGGCTTTGAGTATTTGCTGATGCCTATAGTAACCGATACCAGTGTAGGAAAATTGCATTTATATCTTAATTTAAAAAAAACTCCTCCAAATGTATGTTGTAGCTGTTATACATCTCTTAAATAACTACAAAACAACTTTGTATGAATATAAATGTAAGCATGCAAGCTACGACCAGTCTTATTACATAAATTTTTATGTTCAAACAGGAAATAGGCTGAATTGATATTTGGAAGCGATATCTAATCCTGCACATTTTACATCACTAACAGGCGTACAACCACGTACACTTTTCCAATACAAGCTAATTTTATAGTTTAGAGTTGACCTTATTGATCCTTCTTAGTTTAGCAGTTATTGTATCACAAGTAGATTTTTTTTTTAAACCCAGAATTGTGCCACTCTATTCAGAAATGAAATCGTAGCTAAGAGCATATTTACAGCTATAGCTAATCATACATTCAGTTTGCTTTAGCACCACTTGTCTTTGGTCACGGTTTGTAACATCTCCCCAAAGTGCCAGAGGCTTATGAGAGAGTCATTGTAGATTACAGCTTGGGTCAAACACTGAATGCAAATTAGGAGCAGACCAAGTGAATCACTGAAAATAAAATCATTTGGATGCAGAACGTGTCTGTAAAAGAGACAACGATGCATATCTTGTTCTTGAAATAGTAAAATGTTTTTGATTGCATAAGCCAATGAATTCTGGATTTAACAATTATAAGAAATTACTTTTAGTGAGGAGAGAAATTGCTTGCAGTGGCTCTTGCAGAAATGGCCTAATGAACAGTTACAGTCAATAAACTCTTTTGCTCATATATACCAGGGCCGTGCAATAAAAATATATGTCTGCATCATTTCTACTGAAGTTACAATCTTACAACAATATAAACATAAGGACCAAAAATAATAATAATTGTGACCATTTTAGAAGCAAAATTAAGAATCTAGAATCTAGTCTTACTGTAGTAGACACTGGGAATTAGACTAATGAATGAAAAGTTGTAAAATTGTGATGTTTCTGACAAAAATTGTAACAGAAAAAAATGAAATCTCAGCATTGCTAGATATGAACAGACAGAAAAAAAAAATATTTTACATAGAAAGGACTGATTATTTGATAGTGAGATGGTTCACAAATTGATAAACTACAATCAGGAAATTAAAATACAAGTTCATTGATACTCATTTGTCATATGGCATATTTGCACAACATGTGGAAATAATTACCCAGTTGCCCCACACAATTTGCCTTTTAAAGCACCAGTGTATAAAAGAATAGACACACTTGACTTCTCTGAGCTTTTTATGCAAACCCTCCATGTGCTTGATGGTACAGGATGTGATAGTGCACCATTATAGTGTTCAGTGTACAGACAGGGCAAGGCTTCAGCTGGAGGCACGTTCACAAAGACCTGCATCCTAAATAAATTCTGTCAGATTAGGCTTCACACACTTAGCAGTTGGCTCCTCGGGATGTTAGCTCAGTCTACACTGTTTATTACCACCACAGAATGATAGCAAAGTGAGGGTGAGAAGCAGATAAGGGAGTAGTAGGACATTTTTTCATCTCAATAACCCCTTTTTTTGCAGCCTGGTCCATAATTTGCTTCAAACATTATTTATCTCCAAATTTCATACAACATTTGTACTAGAAGACGTGTAATTAAATAAATGCAAACTTACGGTTATACCATGGAACAATAGCATCTCTTTGGAGACATGGCGGATTTTCCACTAAAAACTTTACATAATGTGTCTTTATGGATCCAGCCCATCTCCATTTCCATTTCCTTGAAGTTTTATTGATTATGTCTGATTATCAAAGTACTATTTTCATTCTAATACTGTTAGTTAGCTCTTTTTGCACCCTTTCAGACACCCTTTCAACACTTAAGTCTCTCCAACCGGATAAGGTTACACTTCAAGAAGATGTAAGGAAAATGTAATTTCTGTTAATGCAATAGTGATGCTAACTTTTAAAAGTGTTATAAAACTCTCCCAGTAGCTCTAGCGTCTGACTTAGTGCACACACCGATGTTGACGTGAGTATTTATGACATATTGTTTTATGCTTATGTGACCAAGTAACCTCCACACGTGCCTTGCATGCATTATCGTCACCGCATTTTCACTCAAGTTGTTCTGCCCTTGACTGCACTTTATGACTATGCAGAACAAAACTCCAACAAATTTAAACCGCATCTTATATTTATAAAAGCCCTAAGTGAGATACACCAGAAATACTTGGAGCAGATTTTATGTGCTCTGAGATATTGTATGTGCTCTGTGACCCTGCTAAAATGCATGGAAATGTACGTTTTTGGAGGTGGCACGTCACATATACGATTGCATTGAAATAGAAAGTTAAAGTCATACCTGGAAACACTGAGTAACATTCAGACAAGCACATTGAGGACCCTCCTTCTGGCCAAAAAAGAGTCAGGTTTGGAGAGATGCAACCCTGCTCATAGGAACAGTGAATGTTTTTCTTTTTCAATGCAAAAAAACAACTGAACAAGCTTTTATTTTAGTTTGGTTTTGGATAAAAGTTTCATACTTTGGCTTTAACTCCTACTGGCTGAACAAAAACACAACTTTTTTAGGAGAACTGTCTTTGCCAAACAAGTTCATTCATTCCCTCACTCTCTGGCTCTTACACAACTAGCACAAGCGATGATTAAGAGGGCCAGAACCTCGCGGACATGCTCATTCTTGGGGAAGGGGTGAATCACTGCGTTGATGTTTTGCATGCTTTCTATTCAGATGTGTCACCCTGGTTTTGGGAGGGTGCTCGGTGATGGGTAAACTGGACCAGGCAGGGCCATCTCAGCTGCGTCCTGATGTGTCCGGGCCCCTCTGCAGGCGCTGCCCCCTCCCTGACCTGCTCACTGATAGGTAAGACCTCCGAGCCTCCCAACTATACACAAACGTACACTCAATTACATTTACTTGAGTCCTCTGTCCAGTTGCCATTTACTTTTTAAAAAAAATATTGGTGTAATTTTTGGACAGAAAACTTTTACTATTACTTGGGTGACATTTGTGTTTTTTGTGTCTCTTTCAGACATGATTTAGTTGTTGTTTTTTGTGGTCTATCCTTTGAAATTTTTGGGGCATGATGTAAAGTTTTGTCCTTACAATTAGACTAACTTCAAATTATAAATCAGATGTTAAGTCCAAGCAATTACTCTTACTTCTCTTTGACCACTACTTTGTATTTTCACTTAAGTAATATTTTGAAATAACACTAATCTTTCTTGAGTAATAAGAGTAAGAGTGGCAAATGCATCATATAATGAAGAGATCAGCAGTCAAAGGCTTTTTAGTGGTGTTATGTAGCTTTACTATCTGGCCTTTTTCAAGTTTGTCATGTTTGGGCTCTTCTTGAAGGTTATCTCAAATCTCACATCGACAGTAGCAGGAAATAGCAACATGCCCTGGAGTAGAAACAGATAGATACTGTACCAATCCTCCATCAACAGGGCATTGGGGTTATTTGTAAAAGCTGAATCTACCACCAGTGAAAACGCTTTAAAGGATTAAGGGTGTATTTGTCATTGTCTTCTCAAGACCAAATAAATAGATTTCATTCTGTCTAATCACATTCCCTGACTGAAATCAAGCAGCAAATCAAAATGGATGTTCTCTAAATGAAGGCCCTGAGGTGGACTTAAAGACTGCAGTAGTCTGACATTGTGCTGGAGCCAGGATCCTGTGCTCTGTCAAACACATCCTCTGGCAGGGCCTAATGTGGCGTGTGACACGTCGCAGCCGATCACTCTGCCTCACAGATGACCGGCTGCTTACGTATGCGTCGTGCACCAGCGAACCCACAGCCAGGCCACAGCAGACACTGTCAGGTGTGATCACGGTTTGAGCACCAAACTTGCTCTGAAGCCCTGCCCTCTCCCATAGTCCTCCACCCTGCTCTGAGTCTGCAGAGTCTGAGCCTTGTGTTTCTGGTTCACCTGCTCACTCCCCCGGGATGAGCTCTGATAACCCGGCTCTGCTCCAGTCCAACGCTCTCCCTGCATCTCTGGGGGTGTACACTGAGATAAAGCCTCATCTACTCATACTCTGCTACATCTGCTATGTGCAAGACTTGGATAGTTCAGGACAAAGATGTATGCTTTATACCTGTAGACACAACTCTCACCCATACGGCCTTTAGTACTGGCCATCTGAGGCCATCATGTGATTCCTGTTCTTGTACTAAATCTCTACACTGCACTGATAGAATGAGGAGTCTGTATTTTTGGCCAAATATTCTGATTTGTCCCTTGGTTTCAAAAGCTCTGACTGCATGTTGTAGGTGAGTGTTCTCGCACAGCCTCACACTCATTATTTCAATGTGGACAGGCCTGTGGATGGCCACTGCTGCTCTGACAGCACCAATGCTCTGTGCTCCCTCTGTGTCACTATATAAAGACCTTTGTCTTTTAACAGAAAAATAAACTTTGTACCTTGTTGTATGACAAATTTATGCTCTAGTTATATTTCAGTTCTTGTTGAAGTGGAATTCAAGAAGTTACATAGTAGTGAATAAAAATTATTTTCATATCATTTCAAATTATTAAAGAATGGGATATTATAGGAAGAAGGCAATTTACTTATAACCTGGCTCATGGCAGATTGATTTCTGTCACTCTGAACTGAATTGTACACATTGTTGATCTGGGATGGCTCTGCTGCAAGTGACTGGAAAATGTGATTGGCCAAAGCTTTGCTACATCCAATTGAGAGGATTCTTATTTGTAAGTTCACAAACTCAACAGAATCTCAGAGTATGCCCACTGTAAAGATAATTGGGCAGGTGGACCAGTCCCAGAGCAGTATTGAGGTTTGTGCAAAAGCCAAAGGCTAAGCACTCACAAAAAAATATGATGAACCCAATTGACATACTTCAGCTTATTTTAGCGTCAATACAGACTTTTTTTGTGAAAAATGTGCAGAAGGTAAACTCTTTGTGCGTTTGATTTGTGCTTTTCCCTCAACTGAATATAAGAAAAGTTAAATATTTTGACTGGTTTCGCTGTGACGTTTTGACCAATTAGATTCAAATAACTTCATGACCATGTTCTATGTTTTCCCAACTTTTTCAGTGAAAATATATAGAATTCATGATACTCATATCAGTCTGGTGTGAGCCAGATCACAGGCATCATCCATGTCGTCCATGTCCACAAATGTACAAAGTGCTCACCTTCTGCATGTGTTTCAGAAACAAAATATGGTGTATAACGGTAAAAAGGGAGACATACGTCTGTCCAGGCAAATCTCAATGCTGCTCTGTGATTGGTGCATCAAGAACCTCTCAGGCCTTAACACAGCAGCAGGCGCACGCCCAGTCCTTGAGTATGTGAACTCACAAATATCACGAGAATCCATCTAGCTGTCCACCGTTTGGACTCCATGGGTTTTATTTAAATCAATTTAAATTGATAAATAAATAAATTTTAAGTTGCAACATGATTTTTTATTGTATGGGCACCAGTTATGATATAACTTCACTAGAGCACTGTGCAAAACTGGTGACTTGTATTCCATCATAAGGCCAATGTAAATGCCACTGTGTTACCTATTATTTTGACATCTCCCTTTTTGCTCTTTGCTTTTCAACATCAAGACTGGTGCTGGAGTAGATAACGAGTCTGCCCTCAGTAAACGTGCATCTGATGAAACAATTCTGAAGGCAAAAAGAGAACAAAAATCAGCAAGGAGCAGTTTTTCTGTGCCGGATTGTTCTCTTTGATCTGGAGTGCAGTGAAAGGAGGGCATTATGTAACGTCTTGAGCACACACATGGCAGACTGTGTGACTGCCAAACACACGGGGGGAGCTGCAGCGCTGTGGTGGTGGTGGTGAAGGGGCGATGTGGCAAAGCAGAGAGCAGGCGAGAGGAGCACATCAGGAATAAACAGCAGTGAGGAGCATGGACATGTTGGCAGATGCTCAGATTCAGGGCAGTTGTATAGAAATTGCCGTTTGAATAGTAGTTGAATCGTAATTAGCAATTTACAAAGGTTGCAGTTATTTAAAATGTAAGCAGAGAACTAAATAGCCTGTTTACATAAGGTCTTATTGTATATGTAACCTGTTAGATGTACAAGTGTGTTGCTGAAATCTGAAGCTTAGACTCAGGTTGTCAAAAATGTATGTCCAGATACTAATCGATATACTAAAACTAGATATTATATAGCTAGATAGCAAGATAGATAGATATAGATATTAGCAAGATAGATAGATATAGATATATACCACAAAATTTAACATACTACTATATGTAGTGTTAAAAAATATAATTTTGATTTATATTATATTATATTGTCTAACAAATTGAAAGTCAGTTTGAATGGCCATTATTGTCAGTTTGCAAAGGCTGATGTTTCTTCTTGCCATTGTTGTAAAATTTAATATTACGACATCACTACATGTAATCTAGATATTCGACTGTGTCTGGCCAGTTTGGTGCTACAAGTAAATATTTCTTGTTGTTGGTAATCTATAAAGCTGCAGGTATATTTTGTTCAATTAGCATATCACAAAGTAACATGACATCCTCAGAAAATGTAAATCCAGATACGAATCAATATACTAAAACTTGTATCAAAACTAGATTCTCATTTGAAGTATCAATGCTGGAAAAGAATCAATGGTCTGAATTATAATTAAACCAAACGGTAAAATTTGAGAAACTACTATTATTTGTGGTTATTGTGTAGAACATTTCATGGTAGTGTTTAAATAACTGAAATGTCAAGTTTGAAATTTTGGTATCAGGACATGTTGAAATGTGTGTGTTTTAAATTTTAAATGTGTACTGTGCGAAGTATGAGTTTTAATTATGAAATAAAATGCCCTAACCTAATTGCAAAAATTGAAAATCAGTTTAATTAGTTTTCCCTAAAATCTTATACCCCTACTAAGACTAGTGCAGTATGTCACTTGTCCTTATTAATGCAGCTTGGTCTTTCAGTTGTAATGTAGCCCTAACAAGCACTATAATGAGAAGTGGCCTTTATATCAGTAATGGTTAAATATCCAGATGCACCAAAACCTTACTGTCTAAATTAGTCCTTTTCTCCATGTTGTTGCAGATTAAAGTAATTACTACACTGTGAGCCTTACATCTGACAAACATATTAGCTTATATTTGTATGACCTAATTGGATGCCATTCTTTATCTTGTAGAGAAACAGACATGGCATTGAGCAGCAGATGGTCTTTTAAATCAATCATTTACTAACAAGTCATAAATATGTAACAATGCAAAAGGGAAGCCAAAAGCTCCCATCAAAAATCACATTGGCATTTAACTTAAGGGCAAATTTGGTTAAATTGTGGGTCAGAGATGAAGCCACGGAGACACTTGAGAAATAGTCTATGCAATATGTCCTCCCAGAGTGTTAGTCTATTGAACCAAAAATCATTTTACGTATCCCATTTCCCATTAATTGAAGACTATAGTGGAATAATAGCAACCTACAACAAATTACACACTAAAGTACCACACTTTTCAAGTTTAAATTCATGCATTTCAGTCTTTGCTGATTATACTTACCCATCCTTTGGCACCCATGAACAGAATAATAAGTGATACATCTACTACAATTATGATTAATAAGGATTGCTGGTGTTATACTGATTAGCTTTCACACTAGAGGAGGGTAATTGTCTGCAAGGTAATATTGAAATTGTTGTTTTTAAGTCATGCTAAAGCATATCAAGTGCATCAGCATATCAAGTGCATGATATGTTTTAAAAGATGCTTCCATTGTCATCTTTAAATAGATGGTAGTTTTACAGTCCACTTCTGCTATGATACACTTACACTCAGCAAGACTTTTTTGGCATATCTTTGCACAATTCAGATGGATATCATTATTGTAACCAGGATACAATTTTTTCTCAGTTTTTCCCATCCCTACCCTATCACAAAAGCTATCATAACCAAAACAAGGAGAGAGTGCAGATAGACAAACGATTGTCGGTGGTGTGCAGCTGATGCTGAGGTGGCCTGACAGTCTGTTTCTGTGCATGGGAAGACTGTGATCTGGAGTGACCGCGTTGTCTTCCCTTCCCTCCACAAAGGTTATGCCATTGCCAGCAGTCCAAATGACAAAATGAATGAGCCATGATTGGTTGAGCTGGAGAGCAGGCATCAGTCTTTGGAGAGAGACTCACGTAACAAAAGATGTCAAGATTATTCGGTTATTTATAATTGAGATTATTTAGGTCAAAATATAGTCGAAATGGCTGCTCAAATTCATCCTTTACCCAGGTAGGTTTATTGAGAGCCAATTCTCATTTACAAAGATGACCTGGTCAACAGAGCAGCACAACAACAAGCAGAACAGTGAATACACTGCAAACATGCAAATAAAACATGAAATCCTTCTTACATTGGACTATGAGTATGAGGAAAGAGCCATTTTAAAGCTACTGGCAGTATCTAGTATTACATTAAGCCTGAACTGCTGAGCTGAAAAAGTGACTTTAGTTCTGATATTAAGGTCATTATGGACATGACATTTCAATGCATTTTGCTATTCAACAAACCCTGTTTTAGGGATATGTCTATATCAGGATATTATACTGTGAGCTTCTTGGTGATAGATTGTAAAAAAAAAAGTTATCCTAAATGTAAAAGTGATCTTTTTGGTTACAATGACACCAAAATTTGATATTGTGATATGCCTTTATGTAATATAGCTCACATATTCAACTGTGTCTGGCCAATTTGGTGCTACATGTGAACATTTCTTGTTGTTGGCTACCTAACGTGAGGTGCAGATGTATTTTTCCCCAAATGACATGCTTGGTAATCGGGTGTGTTATGCTGTCAGCTCTGGGTGCATGATCTTGCCAGCATGACTCAAGTCTGCCCCTGAGCTCCGTCCTGTGCCTTGTATGATCTATTTTAGATTCTTTTGCCCAAGGATGTATGCGCATCCTCGCAGCAAAACCACAGAAATAATATAAAACAAAGGAAAAAAAAAACTAGGGACGATTTGGTGGAGGGGAGGCTAATGTTCAAATAATCTGCAGGCAATCATGCAAATTCCCCAGACATTGTGCACTGGGGGATGTTGTGGACGTAAGGGCCACAGCCTTTATTCAGGCAAAACAAATTGGGATTTATGCAACACTGAGATTTTTATCTGACTAATATGCAGGAAATATGAGAGCCAATATGTGTGACTCTGTGTCAGACACTTTTTCACTTAGCCAGTAGTAAAACTAGGTGTAGACATTCATGCTATTGGATAATCATATCATGAACTATTCACATCAAGGAAACAATAACCAACTAGACAGGTCTAAAAGACAAAAATATATATATCCTGCCTCCATGGGCTCTTGTTGCATTTTAAACCTTCTCTCTGTGTTTAGCCTTAGTTAAGTCTTGATTAAGTCCTGGTTAAGTCAAATGTAGTCCTGTTTAAGTGCAGATTCAATACTGGTTCAGTCCCTTTTTTCAAACCAAGAAACATCTCCACTGCATGTGATTTTGTATTTGTTTAGCAGTTCATATTTCACTCTTTTTAAAAATGGTAATACTCATGGTTATGTGCATAATTTGCACAATGAATAGAACCTTGATTTTGAAATTTGTTCAGCCCTTGAAAACAGTGGGTACATATACATGGTCAGTAATAACGTGACGCAATAGTTAAATGTGATTGTTGGTGTGCGTTGACATGCGCGAAAGATATGTGATCATGACAAATGGTAACACAATGGATTTTTATTTAAATAAAAGCTGTTAGTTTTTCACAGTTTCCTTTGCCAAACCTGGACTTGTGCAAACAAAGAAATCGGATCACTCACATCTGAGGCAACTGTTCAGAAATCTGATAACTCCAGAAAGCAGATAATGATCAGATTGTTAGTGTGTATGTAAACACAGCCATTGGTTGTGCATACGTGTGCCTTGTCTAAAGATACAGCCCTCTGTAATACAGCTATAACAGGAGGCAGCAGTAGAGGGAGCGGTCGCTGTTGCCAACGCAGATGTCATGCTCTTCATGGCCTTCACACACTGAAAGGGGCAAGTCAAAATTGGCGTGACCCTGATGTGTCATCTTGATTTAGCTAGTATTTTCACAATCGACCCGCAACGTTTCATGATATTTGTGTGTATGTGTGTGCATGTTTGTGTGTGTATTAGCCTGAGCTGGATACATGGATCTCTTCTCTATAATCCTACCAGTGCAGAGCTCCTTGGAAGGCATGGAGCATCAGAAACAGGGCATTGCTGCTTGTAAATGGAGAGGTCTAATCTTGCAGAGGCAGTAGTGCTGGAGGGGCTTCAACCCATTTGGAGCATTAGAATGAGAGCAAAAACCTTAAGATTACCATAATATTAAAATTGAGTTTAATTTGGGATATTTTTAACTCATATTAATGTATGAGTGAGTGTGTGTGTTTGCCAATTGGCAAATAATAATAATCATCATCACCATCATCATCATCATCATCATCATCTGGCCTACATACCATTCAACCACTGCTGAGATGCCATGTGAGGTGAAACAAATCAATGCTACTGTAGCGTGTTTACATATTGAATAATACAGTTATAATTGATAATGGCTAATTATGCAAAAAGAACAGCAGCAGATCAACCTGATGATGCTGGTGTCTTTGTCTGATCTCCAGGGACAGAGGATTTTACACTAGCCACAGTAAAGGGCAACACTGCCATCTGTTGGGCAATTGAAGCCCATGTTTACCGTACAACGGAGTCAGCCTGTGTTGAGTCTACAATTTGATTTTGTCATTATCAAAATTGTAACTACAGCTGTGTGTGCATGATAGGAGCTGTGTCATGTA